>JASDQU010014347.1:150688-174891 GCA_032191745.1 Picea mariana
CTGCACTGCCACGTCACTGTACGGAATCCACGTCATCACTGTACGGTCTGCCACGTGTCACTGTACGGACGTGCCACGTGTCACTGTACGAACATGCCACGTCAGCTGTACGGACTGACACGTGACTGTACGGACAGGTACAGTCAGCATCCCAAAATTTGCCTGTTTGGCTTTTCGGACAGAACGCGATATCTTCCTCATACGGACTCCGTTTGCGATAAAAATTATACCACCGGATTCAGGACGACGAGATGGACGCAATGGCACAGGTTTCGTCGCATTCCGAGCACTTTCATTTTTGAGCATTTTTAAAGCCCTAACTGGCTTCTGGATCTGTTTTCAGATCAGCCCAGCTGATGTCATATCTAGATATCGGGGATTTCGAGGACAAAGTGTCCATGCATTTTGGCATTTGAAAGCCTGAAACCTCGAAAGGATATAGGATTGCGGTCACATAAGGGGAGGTCGTGTGGACCAGGAGTCTAGCCCAGGGGACTAACTGAAGTCAAATCATCTCGGGATATCGGAGATTGGGAAATTGGGAAGGAAAAGGTTTACGACATCAGGGATTGGAAAACCCCGAAGTCTAAATTCTACTTTTCTATGGTGAACAGAGAAGCAATTAGGCCTAAAGGTTGTAAGGAGTATAAAAACCCTATGGGTTGATTTTATCAGAGATTCCGAGGAGGGATCAAAGAGCCACTTCAGCTTGAAGCTGGAATTAGAATGATCCTTAAGACCGATAGGTCAGCGCAGAGGCCTTTGCCAAGGCAGAGGGTGCATCTGCGTTGGGTTTGGTATCATAACTCAGAAAGGATTCTTTGCTTTCTGTAGTAAGGAAAAGGAAAATTTCACCATGCCTCCTAGAAGAAGGGACATGCAAACACCTGATCCACTAGAGGAAAGGGAAATACCAAGAAGAAGAGGTAGGTAGGTGCCTGACCCAACCATGGCAAGGGAAATGCAGGATTTACATGCCAGACTTGAGGACATGGAGACAGCACAGAAACGCACAATCGGTATTGGGGATCTTAGTGATTCTGAAAGCGAAGTGGAAGTTGAGCACGAAGAAGAAGAAGTTGCTGCTGAAGATGCAGCAAACAAACGTTTGATTAGGGCTATTTCAAGAATGGGTGCCAGGGAAAAAATGGACATTCCAGTTTATGAGGGAAACCTGGATGTTGAAGAGCTTCTAGACTAGATTAGAGCTCTAGACACATACTTCGACTACGAAGATGTCAAAGAGGATGAAGTTCAAACATGTTGTCACAAGATTGAAGGGACATGCATCATTGTGGTGGGATGAACTACAAGCTGACAGACGCTGCAAAGGAAAGCAAAAAATCAAGAGTTGGGATAGGATGATTGTGAATATGAAGGCAAAATTCTTTCCCAGAGATTACCAGATTACTCTCTTTTGAAGAATGCAAAATTTGAGACAGAAGCTAATGACAGTGAAGGAATATACTGAAGAATTCTACAGGCTAAACATTAGGGCAGGTCATCAGGAAAGCGATGATGAAAAGGTTTCCAGGTACTTGAATGGCCTGAGATATGACATTCAAGATGAGATAAGTATGTTGACCATCCGAACGGTGGAAGATGCTTATCAATTGGCTCTAAAATCTGAAGAGAAGCTGAGCTAAAAATAGGGTCAAAGGGGGTGAGGCAGAAGTCATCCTAGAGGCAAATCAGTTGCCCAGGATAAAAGCCAGAAGCCCAAGGAAGACTGGAAGAAACCTCAGACTTAAACTGAGAGAGGAGGAACCTCACAGCGAGGGAAATATGCTGAACCAAGAGGGTAGCATACTGAACAAAGAGGAGATTATGCTAATAATAATATCTTTCCTCATACTAGAGGTAGAGGAAGAGGAAGAGGTGGAGTAATAAAATGCTTCACGTGTGGAAAGAATGGACACAAATCTTATGAATGTCCAGACAAGAAAAAAGAGAGTGGAGAAACTCACATCACCGAAGCTCAGAGGCGAAATGTTGAGCCAGAAGATGCTGAAGGTGGAAGATCGTTGATGATGCGAAAGGTTCTTTTGACACCAGAGAAGGAAGTGGAGAGTTCAGTCCAAAGAAATAGACTTTTTTGGACTGCTTGCAAAACCAAGGACAAGGTATGCAAGGTCATTGTGGACAGTGGTAGCATAGATAATCTTGTTTCAAAAGAGATGGTAGAAAAGCTGGAGATGGAGATGATTGAACATCCAAGTCCATATAGAGTTTCATGGCTACAAAAAGGACATCAGGTAAATGTCACTAAGCAATGTTTAGTTGAATTTAAGATAGGAGGATATAATGATAAGATACTATGTGATGGTATTCCCATGGATGTTTGTCATCTATTGCTGGGTATACCATGGCAATATGACATAAATGTGATTCAGGATGGGAGGATGAATACATATACCTTAGAAAAAAATGGGAGGACTGACATGTTACTTCCAATCAAAGATAAGGAGGTGAAACCAGAAGTAAGTAACACTGTACTTCTCATGAGTGGGAAGGAACTTCTTAATGAGGTCAAGAAGAAGGAGGAACCACAATTCATTGTGGTCAGGAAGCCAACGATTGTTTTAACCAGCACAAGGATAGATGATCTACCAAAAGAGGTTCAGGAACTACTAGGAGAGTTCGGTGACATAGTAGTGGATGAACTACCTTGTTCGTTACCACCAATCAGGAGTGTGAGTCATCATATTGATCTCATACCTGGAGCCAGTTTACTGAACAAAGAAGTGTACAGATTAACGCCACAGGAGAATGAAGAGGTCAAAAGACAAGTTCAGGATTTATTGGATAAAGGGTTGGTTAGAGAAAGCTTGAGTCCATGTGTTGTTCCGACAGTACTCAGTCCAAAGAAAGACGGAGGCTAGAGGATGTGTACTAATTCAAGGGTGATTAATAAGATAACAATCAGGTACAGGTTTCCATTGCCAAGGATGGATGACCTAATGGATTGCTTAAGTGGAGCAAATTTTTTTTCGAAGATTGATTTGAAAAGTGGTTATCACCAGATTCATATGAGAGAGGGTGATGAATGGAAAACAACCTTCAAAACTAAAAAAGGGTTGTATGAATGGCTTGTTATTCCATTTGTATTAACAAATGTGCCAAGTACTTTTATGAGATTGATGAATGAAGTCCTGAAAGATTTCATCAGAAAATTTGTTATCGTATATCTTGATGATATATTGATTTTTAGCAAAATAGAGACTGAACACTTGAAACATTTGGCTACAGTAATGAAGAGGCTACAATAGGAAAAGCTATTGATAAACATGAAGAAATCCTCATTCATGAAGACAGAGCTCATTTATTTGGGATTTGTTATATCTACAGACAAGTTGAGGATGGATCCAGATAAGGTGGAAGTGATTAAGAATTGGCCATCACCGAAGAACATATTTGAGGTGAGGAGTTTTCATGGATTAGCTAGTTTCTACCGAAAGTTCATCAGGAATTTCAGTGGAATTAGTGCAATAATGATGGATACAGTGAAGAAAATACATAAGTCTTTTCACTGGATAGAAGAGGCTGAAAGGAGTTTTAATCTGTTGAAGAGGAAAATCACGAAACAGCCAATTCTGGTGTTACTAGATTTCAAAAAGACATTTTAGGTGAAATGTGATGCAAGTGGATTTTCCATAGGGGCAGTCCTAAGTCAAGAGGATAGGCCGATAGCATATTTCAGTGAGAAGCTGAATGAAGGAAAGGTGAAGTACTCCACATATGACAAGGAGTTATATGCTATCATCCAGGCATTGAAGAAATGGAGGCATTACTTGGTTCCCAAAGAGTTTGTCCTATACAGTGACAATCATGCACTGCAGTTTGTGACCCAATAGGAGAAGTTGAAACAGAGACATGTGAAATGGGTTGAATATATGCAAAATTTCACTTTTGTGATCAAACAAATTTCTGGTATTGCTAACAAAGTTGTTGATACTTTGAGCAAGAAGTGTTTATTGTTGCAGTAGTTCAAGGTCAAAACATTGGGTTTTGATGATCTCATGGACATGTACGCAGGTGATCCAGATTTTAAGGAGGCGTATGAAGCAGCTGAGAATCCATTTCTTAGAGATAAAAGAAAATGGGCAGAATACATGATCCAGGAAGGATTGTTGTTTAAGGGCAATCAACTTTGTATTCCAAAATGGTCCATGAGGGAGAATTTGCTGAAGGAGAAACATAATGGAAGATTGGCCAGACACTTTAGTCATGACAAGACATTCGTAAAACTAAATGAGTCATACTTTTGGCCGAGAATGGGCATAAGTTAAAATATTTGTGGACAGATGCAGAATTTGTCAACATTCGAAAGGAAGGAGGAAAAATGTTGGATTTTATCAATCATTGCCCATACCTGAGAGGCCGTGGGATGCAGTCAGCATGGATTTTATATTGGGGTTGCCAAGAACACAAAGAGGATTTGACTCAATCTTTGTGGTGGTGGATAGATTTTCTAAGATGTCACATTTCATTCCATGTCAGAAAATTAGTGACGCAACTCACATTGCGAACCTATTTTTCAAATAAGTCATTCAACTTCATGGCTTACCAAGGAGCATAGTTTTGGATAGAGATACGAAGTTCGTAGGACACTTTTGGAGGACGTTGTGGAAGAATCTAGGAACTAACTTATCATTTAGTTCATCTTATCATCCTCAAATGGATGGACAAACTGAAGCAGTGAGTAGAAGTCTAGGAGACCTGCTAAGGAGCTTGGTGACAAAACACCACATCCAGTGGGACAACATATTACCACAGGCAGAGTTTGCATATAACGACTCAGTTAACAGAAGCACAAGGCAGAGTCCATTTCAAATTGTTTATTTCATACAGCTGAGAGGGATTTATGATTTGAGGGATACATAACTGAATGGGACTAGGAGTGCTAGTGTAGAATATTTTGCAGAGGCGATGAAGGAACTTCATAGCCAGGTGAAGGAGTGATTACAGAATTCAAGCCAGGAGTATAAACGCAGGGCAGATTGGCATAGAAGACAACTTCAATTCGAAGTTGGTGACTTGATTATGGCACAACTGAGAAAGGAAAGTTTCTCGAGGCGAACATATAATAAACTGAAGATGAAGAAAATCAGATCATGCAAGGTCTTGAAGAAATTTGGGACAAATGCTTACGAGATTGAATTACCCGATGGGATCAAAATTTCTCCGATATTTAATGTCTCAGATTTGTACCCATATAAACCTGAGAAAGCGGAGACAGAAAATGAGTAGCCAGAGGTGCAGTGGTGAAAGCAGATGCCAGTTGCAGAAAAGCTGCATATGGAGTACATACTAGACAAAAGACTGAGTAGAAAGACTAGGCGAAGGCAATATTTTGAGTATTTGGTCAAGTGGAAGGGCCATCTAGTTGAAGATGCCAGTTGGGAGAATGAAGTGGAAATACATAAGCATGGACATACCATGCGTGAACTCATGTACAGGAGCCCATGAAAATTTTCAAGCGAGGGAGTATGATGCAGGAGCATTGCCAGCGTCAAGCGAGCGTGGGGCAGGTGCCAACACATTTTGACATATGATAAAGTTATTTGAATCATTTTTGAAAATTTGAAGTGCCAAACATAAATGTAATAATTAAAGAGGGAGGCGTACTTGTAATATGGTAAACAGACCTTGAGCGTCCCACTCTCGTCTGAAGTAGATAGAAGTGTTTATGACAGTTAATGCAAGTAGGTAGAATTGAATTCCTAGATTAGACAGTTTTAGAAGGAATGAGGGAAACGGGATATAGACACCCTCACTTGTATCATTGTAACATATAGAGAAAGAGCATAGAGGAGAAGTAGAGAGATGTGTAGCGAACTCCATGTACAGAAGTTCTGAATTAATACAAGAAAGCTGTGATTTAGACTCATGGTGTTCATGTATTCTCTGTGTATGCATTTTTGAATGTTATGCTCATGAATGTTTTACTCTTTCTGTCATGCAATTGTTTTTATGCTATGTATGAATGATTTCTTTTTGAATGTCTGAAATCTGAGAGAGAGAGAGAGAGTAAGAGAAATGAGTTTCAATTGTTTCTCTATCTGAGCAAGAGTTCCTACAAGGAGTGTAGTTGAATTTGTCCACAAGGAGTGCGTCGACAAAGTGTTCAGAGGTTTGTCTCTGAAAGCTCAGGAGAGACAGATTTTGTTCTCATTCCTTAGGAGTGCATTTGGGCACAAGAGTTGTGCAAAGTGCGCACAGGTTGAAGATAGTTTCAAGGTTTGAAACCCGAGGAGTTGTTGACAAACTATTGCTACAAGGAGTGTGCAAAGTTGGAGGTGTTCAACACTTGAAGTATTGGAAGGGTTGCCATAAGGAATGTGTGCAGGAGGTTCTTGAAAGGTTTCAAAGTTGTGGAAGATCTTAGAAGGATTCAAACCTGATAAGTCATCGAAGGGAAGGAACGAATGGCCAAAAATCCTGTGTGGAGGATTTGCGAAATCCCGTCAGTCATCCGATCTGATAGAGAAACAAGGAGGTTACGATCGTTTCCAGAGTTTCAAGCTCAGGAGATTGTGAACCGTTGGATCCTCACCCAATTACCCGTCATCCGTAGGATCTGACTAGAGTTGCATGAGGGTTAAACTCTCACAGATAGAGTGAAGGTCTTGAAAGGCATCGGGATATCGAGGTGTTGGAGCTCGGGATATCGGAAGTCCCGTGGACAGGAGATTGGGTTAATTTAGGGTGGAAACCTTGATTTTGATCTGGACCGTCCATCTTGAAGGGACACATGGTGGAGATCAAGCACCTGTCGGTATTTCAGCTACCGGGGTTTTAAGTTGACAGGGAACTAAAACATCGGGGAATCGCAAGTCGTGAAATCCCAAGACTGAATCTGGACCATCCATTAGTTGAGACAGGTGGCGATAATCAAGAGCTCATCGGCATTTTTCATGTCGGATTTTCGGGACTCAGGAGGAAAGGAGGACATCAGCATTTAACTTCGTGAAATCGCGAATGATTGAGGACCGTTCATCAGTTGGGACACGTGGTGGAGATAGGGGAGTCCTTCGGCATTTCGGGAGTTCCGAGGACAAGAAGTCAGAGCATTTCAGCATCAAAAACTCCAAAATTGTGAGAAGTGATTAGGACCATCCATCATAGGTGGACGCATGGTGAAGATCTAAGCATTCAGGAAATTTCCTGAAAAGAAAGCCATCTATCGGAATTACGGCATTCGGAAAATCATGAATCCTGAGGACAAAGCGTTCGTGCATTTCAGAAATGTGAAGTCTGGAATCTTGATAAGGTGGAAAGCTCCACTGTAGGGTCAGCTGATGTCATATCAGGATATCAGGGATTTCAAGGACAAAGTGTCCATGCATTTTGGCATTTGAAAGCCCGAAACCCCGAAAGGAGATAGGACTGTGGTCACATAAGGGGAGGTCGTGTGGACCAGGAGTCTAGCCCAGGGGACTTACTAAATTAAAAGCATATCAGGATATCAAAGATCGGAAAATCGGGAAGGCAAAGGTTTACGACATCAGGGATTGGAAAACCCCGAAGTCTGAATTTTACTTTTCTGTGGTAAACGGAGAAGCGATTAGGCCTAAAGGCTGTAAGGAGCAGAAAAACCCTGTTGGTTGATTTTATCGAAGATTTCAAGGAGGGATCAAAGAGCCACTTTGGCTCGAAGGTGGAATTAGAACAATCCTTAAGACCGGGAGGTCAGCGCAGAGGCGTTTGTTGAGGCAGAGGGTGCGTCTGCATCAAGTATACTCATGTATAGGAAGAATATGATATTGGAGAAGAAGAAGATTCCCTAGATCATACAGAGTCGAAAGATCATGCAAGGTCGATAGATAAAGAATACGAAGAAGATCATGATCCAGGAATAGGATACAATGCAGTTATTGATGATGATGTCGATGAAAATATGATCGAAAATGGCATTTAATACGATGATTATATCATCAATTCTTTTATTGGATATTACTCTTTCTATATAATTATTGGATGAAACAGGTTCAGATTTGAATAGGTTTCCAGCAAAACTCTCTAAAACTATCAACCCTCCTAGTAAACTAGAATGCAACACAACACACAAAATGTAATGTGCAGTCTCACTCGAGATAGTTCTATGGGTGACTAGAAATATCAAGAGCTTGTAGTATGGGATAGAGTGTGGATATGAGATTTCCTTTCATTTTCTTAGGCCTTGATTTGGTTGATCTTTCTATTATTCTTGAGATTCATTCATATGTTAAGTTTATGCATGTACTCTACAGATCTAATAGATAACAAATATAACAAAAGTATTTTTTCATCATCTAATCATTGAAAGAATGTAAATATGTAATTAAAAAAAACACATAACACAGGGTTTACCATGGTTCAACCCCTCCTTGGCTACGTCCACAAAGATATGGCTTCTCAGGCTCTTTTATTTATGGTTGCTACAACATATGGTGCTATATGCACTATTATTCTGATCATACAATCACATAACAGATTCCATGACCTCAGTGAGGCTTCCTGGATCACACCAGGATCCTCAGCGTGTGATCTAACCCTCAATATATAGCTACTTGACTCTCCTACATCTCAACAACTTACAAAATGGTATCTAATATTACAGTCGTTCTCCTAACTGAACAAAACAATATTGTCCCACTCGGACCTAAACCTCCTAGGTACTTATTTATATTAATTTACAGCTTATCATCTATTACAATCTCTTACAAAACCTTAACCCTAACTTTGTTAGGTTTTCCTCCATATGCACCTTGCATGTTTTCCTCCTTTTCATGTGGCTTTTCCTCGCACATGCTACTTTTCCTGCCAGATGTCATTTTCCAAATTAAGCTTTAATTTCCACAAATGGACTTTTCCTCAAAACTAGCCTACACCCAACATGCCCCCAACACTGACATGTGGCTCATCCTGAGCCACATAGGCAGTGCATGAGCCCTCGACAGCCTCTGCTAGGCTATGGAACTTTTCTACAAGTTCCCTTCCTCTTTCTTGCACCTTCGTGACCTTCTCTACGAGCACTTTTAATGTTTGTTCTATGATCTCCTCTTGGATCATTGTTGGACACTCTGTCTCTACTTACACCATGTTCTTCTTCTCCTCCTTCAACTAGGAGATCATATACGTTGCTTTCTCTTGAAGGGGTTCCATCTGCACCTCTCTTTCCTTCTTTTTCATCTGGGTTTCTCTTAAATCTGCCTCCAACTTCTTCATTTCTTGCATTCCTTTGAGACACTCTATGATACTCATTGTTTTTTGCCTCTGCTTGAGGTCTTGGATTCCTGTGCTTACTTTTCCTTCTTTCTGGTCCCACTGCTGGACATGCTCATCTCCCTCTAGTGCTGTCCAATGTTGTGCTTCTATGTTAAACAATCTTGCTGCTGCACTGACTTGTTTTTCCATCTCATCGATTTGGCTTGCAGCTTCCTATTTCCTTTGCTCCTTTACCTCTGGGGGAGTTGTGGGGTTGATTTTTTCTTTTAATTCCTTGATCTCCTACCGGTAGTGATAGATTTTCTATACAATAACGTTAATATTTTCCATTGTACTTCTCTATGTTGCTTGTGTGTTTTTTGATATTCAGTTGTATGCCGATGTCAATCCCTCCTATAGCCTATTTGTGCATTCCTTTTATTCTTCCTTTTCTGCAGTCAGTTATGCCGATGTCAATCCCTCCTATAGCCTATTTGTGCATTCCTTTTATTCTTCCTTTTCTGCAGTCAGTTGGTCGCATTTGATTTGGAGAATCTCTGTGACTTCTCTACCCACTTCTATGTTTGTGGCATCTGCGTGGGCCCTAGACTATACTTCTTGCATGAGGCTCAATTGTATCCCATATAAATCCTTCATTTCCATGTGCACCATCACTACCTCAAGTTGTTATACCTACTGTAGGGGTTTTTGCATTGTTTCTTGATCGATATTGATCATTTGGGGCATTATTATGAACGTTTCCCTACCCTGGATGACAAATTGTATTTTCTATTCTCCCTCCTTCTATGCAGGTGGCCTATGTATCTTCTCCTGTTGTTGTGTGATGACCTATGATTCTACCCGACCTCATAGATGTTGTAGGTTTTCATGGACTTCTATAAGTTTGGCCATAATTTTCTCTCTTTGGGCCTCTGCAGTCTTGACCACTTCTTCGCTCCTGTCTTGGACCTTGTCTGTGATGAGCTGTACATAATCCCAAGTGAGGGTGATGTCTGGGTCCTATGTTTCATACTTTCTCTTTTTGTGTGCATATTTTCCTTGCACGAGCTCCATTATTGTTTCTGAGGCTTGTGCCTTCATTGTTGTTCCTTGGCCTATTTCCTTTGGAGCCTGTGTTGTCTCCTTTTTCCCAGTTTGTAGTTGACTTCCTATTCTTGTTGTTGTGGGCATTCTCCTTATCCTTTTCAGTACTGCGCTACTCCCACTTGGTAGGGTTCGTGTTGTGGTTGTTTGAGTGTTATTAGCCAAACTACCTGTTTAGGTTGACGAGTCTGCTTCGATTGTCTCTTTGGGCTTGGAGGACTATGTTGTGCCCGTCCTCATGGCTTCTTTTTCTATTGGAAGCTACCACTATGTAGTCCAATCCTTGACAATCCAATCCACGTCTTCCCTCATGATGCAATATTGTATCTTCAACCATGCATTTTTTGGATCCCTCATGGCTTGGATCCATATGTGATGCCGAGATGCCTTGAATTTGGATATCCCTTCTATCTCCTGTGCAACCTCCATAGGTATGCACCATACATTTTTTGTGTGTTGGTGTATTTCTTATAGAAACATGGAAAACAAAATGTTGTTTTCCTATTGTGTCTTGTTATCTTTTTCTTTCGAGAGAGACTCGTACCTGGATGCATAACATTTTTCCACTTTCTAAGAATGCAAAGAACTTGGGCTCCTACTACCCTGCGAAGGCTATCAATATTATTAAACATGAGTAATGGAACTTGGTTCCATTGTCCTGTGTGTCACAACACTCAAGTAGAAATTGGTTCAGTAGGTATGAAATCCAGCTGAACACCATCCCCTTCACACATTGTGCTGCTACTGCGGTCACTCCTGCTGGTGCTTCCTCTCTGTGAAATTTTCTTATCATCTTGCACACCATTAGCTTATTGGTGAATATTGTCACATTGTCATTGATTTATTTGATTATGATCCCTCAGTTTCCCCTAGTCGTGTCTAATTGTTCCTTCACTTGTTCTGCCAGTTCTTTCTTGCATTTTGTTCTCTAGATATTATTCTGGTGGCGTGCTGAATGTGTGCAATCCCATTATTTTGGAAATTAATTCCATGTTGATCTGCACTGGTCTGTCCATCCAAAGAATGTCTCCATGGACCCAAGTGACCAGTTGTTTGACGCACAAACCAACATTCTTACAACGCCCAAAATGTATTATTTCCAAGAGGTTCATTATACCTAAGTTATACAACTCTATAATGCACTACATAGGCTCTAGTATTGGCCTTCCTAGGGTTCCAATATTCCCTATGTTAATAAGATAGTTTTCGTCGGCCAATTCTGGAAATTTGGTAATGTCGCACACGTCATGGTTTGCATACCTCAACTTTAGTACCTTCCCCAACATGTCATCGATAGTGGGGACTGCATCTAGAAGGAATGGAAGGGTAATTTACATACTATCAGGGGTCTTTCATTTATGCCTACAACATATGTGCTCTCCTTTGATGCTTCTATGCCATATTCTTCCCCACCTGACTCTAGTTGTTCAGTTATGTCCTCGAACAATACTTAGTCTTATGCCTATCACTGTCGCAGTCCCACTATGTCATCCGGTCTCAAAGGCACCTCAGGGTGAGGGTTTGAACCCCCATTTTTGGCCCCAGAGTTCTTCCCTATCTCTCGTTGCTATGTTGTAGGGAGCTCTTCCTAGACCTGTGTCGAGCTAATCGATTATAGGTCTAAGGTGGTCACATCCTTGATATCGACTATATTCTCTCTCTAATGAATCCTCTCTTAGCTCATTTGGCCTTGTCGGGTGACCCTGAAAAACTATCCTAGCAACCCAAACTTCATTGGACTCATCCTTTGCAAATATCATAACCTCAGCTTGCTACTTTGTCAATTTGAAACTAGGGCACAGGTTCTCTTTCTCACTCTAAACTCGAAATTTTCTAAGTGTTCATAACTATATTATTTTCCACCTTTTATAGACCAGGTTATGTTCACTTTTACGTTTTCTATGCATCTACGCCAAGTTCCCTTTTTACTGCGCATGGTCTTCGAATGTTTGTCACAATAGTTACTATGCACAACATTTCCCTATTATTTTTGTATTTTCTTTCTTTTCTAATTTTCTAAATTTATTTTTCCTTATTTTTCTCCTTTTTATTTCTTTTTTTCATTTTACTATCCTAGCTTCTACTAAAATACACTATGTACATGTCCTTCTTAGTGTACTATAAAATTTAAGTGCTAGGAGGTGGATTGTCCCTGTATAATTTCAGTTGACCACCATTGATCATTCCCTTGAGTTTTGTTTCTAGAAAATCCTTTAATTGTACACATCCCCCATCTGTGACAGTCTTGATTTCATAGGGCCCTAACCAATTCACTCTGAATTTACCCAGATGTTGAAAAATTTTATTGTCATAAAGAAAGAATAGGTATCCTTCCTTGAAAATCTCCCTCTTGATATGTCTATCATGCCAAGATTTGTCTCTTGCTTTCTGTACTTATTGATGAAATCCTGCTAGGATCTTATTCTCTTCCATATCCATTACTTGGTTTAATCTCTCCTTTACTACACCACTTTCTGTCATGTTAGTGATTGTTGCTACTTGTAGTTTGGGTACCAAATATTCTTATGGTACTATTGCTTCTTTCCCATACACCAACCTGAATGGTTTCTACCTTGTTAGCTTCTTACATGTAGTCTTTTATGCCCATAGCACTACTGGTAGATTTAAGTCCCAATAATCCTTGTTGACATTCCAGATCTTTGTCAGAGAATTCTCCAAGATTTTATTGAAGGCTTCTATTGTTCCATTTGCTTGAGGATGGTATGGTGTAATCTTATGGTGGTAGACTCCAAACTCCTCAGTCATAACCCTGATAGTACTATTGATAAAGTGGGTATCTTGGTCACTCATAAAAATCCTTGGACAACCAAATCAACTGATCACCTACTCAAACAAGAAGTGTGCAGTTGTCTCTGCGCTGCAATATTTTACTGTTTTTTAATCTTCCCATCTTGTTAAGTAATATGTTGCAGTAATGATATACATTGGTCCTGAACTTTTTGCTGGTGGATTAATTGGTCCCACAAATTCTATTTCCCATTTTTCAAATACCTGCAAAGTTACTTGTGGTCTTAGGGGCATCTCATCCCTTCTATTAGGTTTACCAACCCTCTGGCAGAAATCACATTTATGGCAATACTCATTAGCATCTCTGTGAATTTTTGGCCACCATAGTACTGTGTGTAATAACTTCTGTATGGTATATTTTTCTGCATAATTTCCTCCATCTATTTGCTCATGAGCTTCTGCCAGAATTCTAGGCCTTTCATGTTCTAGTAAACATCTTCTCAAAATTCTATCTGCGCCCATTTTATATAAGTTTCCTACAATCAGTTGATAGTAGACAGCTATGAATGCCATATTTTTCTTCTACGTGGTATTAAACTCTTGTGGCGTAATCCCTATACTCAAGTATTCAATAATGTCAGAAAAATATTCATCAGCTACTTGGATTGAAAATAACTATGCATCGGGGAATTTGTCTTCCAAGTTGGTAGGTTCTTCTCCATTTGTTACCCTTGACAGGCGATGAGTTACTGCATTCAAATTCCCTAGTTTGACTATTACTTCAAAGTCAAATTCTTGAAATAACAACAGCCATCTATAGATCCTCCCCCCCAACTCTGGCTTGTTGACTAGGTATTTGAGGGTTGAATGATTTGTGAAAATATTAAAGTGTTTTCCTAGTAAGTAACTTCTGAACTTCTGAAGTGCATAGACCATAGCTAGGCCTTGTCTTTCTATAGTATTGTATTTATTATATGAATCTGACAGTTTTCTTATTGAAAATTCTATAGGATGGTCCAAATCCCCTACTCCTCACTGTGTCAGAATTTCTCCAAGTGTTATGGTTGATACATCTACATGCACATGAAATGTATTTTCCAATTCTGGGAATAATAGGATAGGTGTTGGGACCATTTTTTCTTTTAAGGTATCCAACCCTTTTTGACAGTCCTAATTCCATTGAAATATGATATCCTTCTTTAGCATTTTTTCCATTGGCACAGTGATCTGTGGATACCCTTTTATGAATTTTTTGTAATAGCCTATATGTCCCAGTGTTTCTCTCAACTGTCACACTAATTTTGGCAATGGTAAGTTGAAAATGAATGCAATCTTATAAGGATATAGTAACAAGCATTTTTTACATACTATATGGCCCAATAGTATGCCAAAAGGTGTTCCAAAAATGCATTTCTTTATATTGAAGGATATCTGAGACTTCCTGTATCTTTACAACATTAGCCTTAATACTTATACATGGTCATTTAACAGACTATATAGAGTCCATTCATCCAAATATACTTCTAAAAACTGATGTATGAATTCCTTTAAAGAAACTATGAGTACTCTTGAAAATATGGTTGGTGCATTCTTCAACCCAAAAGGCATGATTGTGTACAAGTAGGATACCCGTTATGTGGAAAAAGTAGTCTTGTACCTATCTTCTAGGGATATTTTGATATGATGGTAACCTAAGAATCCATCTGTAAATGAGTATGCTTCATGGCCTCCCACATTCTCTAATACCTCATATGTGAAAGGGGTGGGGAAGGGATCATGTGGGAAATAATAATTCATTTTCCTCAGATCTACACAAATCCTTATTCCCCCTTGTTTATTCTCTTGAACTACCATAGGTATTATCCATTCAGATTCCTCCATTGGTTCTATGATACCAACTTCCAACATTTTTTCAATTCATTCTTTCACTTTATGCTTATATATTGGATTTAGTCTATAAGGTCCATGTCCAATAGATCTTGCCTTAGGTTTGAGAGGTATCTTCATCTCTCCTAGTTTTCCTTCTATGCCTTTCATATTTGTAAAGGTTGTTGGGAACATGTCATTGTATTTGTGTAGTAACTTTGTTATTCTTTCCACTCTTTGTTCATCCCAATAATCTCCAATAATTTCCATTTTGGGATTATCCATTGTCCCAATGTTGACTTTCTTCACTTTGATAGGTGCAGGAAACACTTTTGATTCCAAGTATGTACCTTCCACCTCTCTTTCACCTTCAAATTATGTAATATGAATGTTGCATGGTTCATCTTCATCTAGTGCTTCTTCCTGCACACAATAGCATGAAAGTAGCTCTTTCACTGTCTGTTTATCATGGTGTTGGTACTTTATCATGAGTTCAACTTCTGGTTCATCAATAAATATCATGCCTCTTATCTTCTTTAGTGTTGAATCCATGTTAGGGTTCTCATGTTCAAATGAGAAAGTGACTATAAATTTTTTTTGTAATGTTTTCCATTCTGTAGTGCCTCTGTGCATCTCTTAGTCTACATACCAATTCTTTGGGATTCCTTCTAGTGTGTTAGCACTCCATAAATTTGTTCGGCTCATAAATGGGCTACAAAGGTAACCTTTTCAACCAACTTTGAGTCTCGAAACTAGCCTTTCAGATCTGCAGAGGGCTCTCTCGGGGGGCGCAGTCTCCGCGCGGGATATGGATTTAAAAATAGTGGCTAAATTTAACACCTTGATATAATGGTCTCTGGTTATATTGGCGCAAGAAAATAATACATGGGCTATGGAGTCGATTCAAGAAAAAAAATAGAAACAAATGAATCAGTGGCTAAACTTTGAGAAGATAAAGGCAAGGAGAGAAACAGTCTTCAGTGCAAAATAGTAATGTGTGGCAAGGAGAACATACAGGAAGTAACTCTTAGCACTGTTGCAAGTGAATTCACAGTTATCTTTCAGAAGAAAATGTTTTTTCTAAGTGGTGCGAACAAGGGGCGTTGTGCAACAAATCCATAGGTTCAAAAATTCGTTCCGAAATAGACATAAAATATATGAATAAAGATAACAAGAGTCACATACACAAGGAAGGGAAAACAATACATCCAACTGCTACAACTAGAATCTTCATGTCAAAGTTACAAGAACTTTGCAATAAATTTCGGTAGAACTTAAATTACATACAATAGCTACTGCCTATATCAATTTTTCCAAGCAAACCTAGCTTACATCGAAAAGATGAAATATATAAATGAGGGTGTCGCTTGGGATACCCTTTTTTCTAACTGCTAGCTCTAAAAACTGGGAAACTGAGTGGTATGCATTAGAGACTCTTTGCATGGTGCTTTCCAAAAATAGACAATAATCACGTATGTTTACACATGACTGTTTGCAAATTTTCCACGAGGATCTGATCATTGGTCAGGTCTCAATATGAGGAAAATTTGTGTCAGTATTTCCCTTTGATCAGATGTCTGAGCGGACAGGTGTCTA
Organism: Picea mariana; assembly: GCA_032191745.1. Lineage (NCBI taxonomy): Eukaryota > Viridiplantae > Streptophyta > Pinopsida > Pinales > Pinaceae > Picea > Picea mariana. The sequence continues at coordinate 167,192 of JASDQU010014347.1, forward strand.
CTAGGAACTCGCTATCTGCTATAATGGATTTGATTTATGTCGCATGCTCATTTGATGGGAAAAATGTCCACGACAAGTGGTTATTTGATGGCCACGGCTATTATCAAAATGGTAGAGTGCTTTAGGGAAACATGTCCTTCAAAACTGCCAAGATTTGTCTCATGTTTGTGGATGTAGAGATGAATGTCAACCAAACTTGTTTTTTCTATGCGCTGATGAGAGCTTCATGGGCTTCCTTCCTGACCACTTCACATTCCCTGAAATTATTTTTATGCCTTTCCTCTGATAGCCTATGTGTTTCTTGCAACTATACAATGGTTTCATGCACCTCTCTGAGCTGTCTTTTTAGCCATGGCACATTCCCTTCATGACCTTGCATTGTTGATGCTTCCATAGTCTTTGTTGCTAGCTGCCGCATCAACTTATTTTTTTCCTGGTAGAGTTCAGTGATAGCTAGATTTTCCTTCTTTAATTTCTAAGATGGATCTTGATCATTCGCTCCTGTGGTATCCATTTCCCTTGTTCTTCTCCTTCTTTCATAGCTCAATCCTCCAGTGGGCTCCAGCTGGATGGCATGCATGAGTAGTTCTTCAGCCATCGATCTAGCATGTGACTCTTCTGAAACTCAGGCTTCCTCAGCTTCCTTGTTCTTCCTTGGATTTCCCCTTCTCTGAGGTATTTTTTGTTGGGCAGACGGGGCTTCTACTATCTTTCCTCCCTGCGCAGGTCTTTCTAGTTCATGTTTCATGCAGTTTGATCTGATCATCTCTGTGGAAAAAATAATAACTCCTTTCACATCCTTGGGAATACCTACTACAATTGAGAATGACTCACAACCATTTTGGGGCTTCAACCTAGAAATTTTATTGCTCTGCATGCCTTTCCTTATGCTTTGGGAGGTCACCATGACGCGACCAATATGTATTCTATGCGTGGTGTATCCAGCAAATGCACAAGGAGGGAATTTTGAGCAACCTGAACTGGTAAGGGAAATTGAAAATAGAGTGTGGACCTAGTTCCATGCCTGAAATGGGTGCCGAGCATCTGAAATTTATAAAAAGTTAGGAAGAAGAACGAATCATGTCGGAGAACCATGAATTCATGGAAACAGTATGTTTTGAATCGAATTGTAGATTTTCCATGGAACATCCCTGCATGTAGAATACATGCAATAAGTTTTGTAGGGCATGCATGATATGAACTCTATGATTTTTCATTCCCTCGACCTTCATGATGAACTGATAATAGCTGCTACACTTGCTGATGTAACTTCCATTAACTACTTGACTCGACTTGGGACATGTAGAGACTAATTTCTTAACAAGACTTGACTCTTTGGAAAAGACATACCCATACTACTTATGCATGTTTCGACTCTGATATCCTGTCCCATTTCCAAGGGCCAATTGACTACTTGATGAATTTGACCCCACGATGCTATGTACCTGACTTCACATTTTTGGGTGCATGGGCCATACCCCAACTAAATCCGACTCTAAATGGAAAGAAAAATGGTGGTGCTAACAACTAGCTCCAATGGGGATTCTATCCTCCCCATGAGATAGAAAAGAACAGTAGACCAGATGCCTAAACATTGGTCCTTATTTGGACTCTTTGGCACTGTAAAGAAAAAAACAAAAACACAACCTAAACTTATCGATGCAGCTTCTAAAAACTCAGTATAAACTTAGGTCCTTCACTTCGGGCTTCAATTTTCTACTGACCTACCGAATCGACGTGAAAACAAATAAAACAACCATTTACAATGACACATGACTTAAATAGATTTTATTTCATAAAATAATGCTTGAAGAACCTGCCATTTACATGCCCCCAACCAAGGCATTCTCCAATTAATCCTTCCAGGAAATAGGCATTGTTCCCACAGTACATGCTGATTTTGAAAGGACCTGTCCAAAGGTGGTCAAAATTTTCGTGGTTCCCTTTATCTTCAATTCTTGCATCCCATCTCAACACCAACTCCCCTATCTAAAAATATTCCTTCTTAGAACATTTGTCGAAGGATTTCTTCATCCTCTCTTGATGTAGCTGTGATTGGTTATATACCTATTCCCTCACCTATTGTGTCTAAATTAACTAGTTTATTCACCTTTGCGCATCATTTGGCTTAGCCTCCTATTCTTGCAACAAATTTATGACAGACGACCCCAATGAAGTAGGTAAGATTGCATCCTCATCATAAATGATCTGAAAGGGCGATGTTGAGATGGAATTCTTGGTGGTAAATCAATCTTCCCATAACACATAGATAAGCTTTTTATGCCAAGCTTTCTTATTGTCTTGCAGGATTCTTTTGATGATTTTGGTTAGGCTCTTATTCAAGGATTCTGCTAACCCATTTCCTTGTGGATAGTACTTTGTGGAATGCACTAGGGTTATATTGTAATCCTGACAAAAAAATTTCATCCACTTAGACTTGAACGTGGCCGCATTGTTTGTTACAATATTGATGGGACATACGAACCTCAACAAGATGTTTGTCTCCATGAATTGGACGATGACTGCATCGGTATCTTGCTTTGTGGGGATTGCCTCTATCCATTTCATGAACTAATTGGTGGTCATGAGTATCTATTTGTGTTGTGTGGAGGATGGAAGATTTATTTCTCCTATGAAATCTATACCCCATTACATGAAAGGTGCTTCGACTAAGATCGACTTTAGTGGTAGGGGATGTAGCTTTCTTCTTCAATTGAAAATAAGGCATTTGTGGTAGCTAGAGACCTCTTTGTACATGTCAGTGAAGACCGTAGGTCAATAGTAACCGACCCTCATGATTTTTTGTGTGGTGGTTTTCCAGTAGTTTTTTCCTCTGCAATCCCCTTTGTGAAATTCTTGTACGGCCCGCTTCGCATCATTTTCCAAAAGGAAGCTCAAAAATATACCCTCAAGGTCCTTCCAGTAGAGTGAATTGTCCAGGATGCAGAACTTGACCACTTTAATCTTGAGAAATATTTCCTTAGTATTACTTATGCTTGGAGGGGTCTGCAGATTCTCCAACACATAGATGATTTCCACATACCATGGAGAATCAATGAACTCCTGAGATGCCTGCACAGTTTTTTCTTCTTAAGGGCATTCTAAGAGATCAGGGATGAAATTCATTCCTACAGCATCGCAGTTCAACTGCTCCATTAACTTCGTAAGGCCTTGACCCTTGATCAGTTTCGTAGGCTTGATCTTAAGATCGTATTCCATCATGGCCGCTGTCCACTTTCCTCTCCTTCCTTCTGGGTCAGGTTGAGTTAGGATATCCTTTACTGAGTTGTTGGGCAAATAAGCGATGACATGGGAGTGCAATATGTATGTCTTGAACTCTTTCAAATCTTTCACTAAGGCATATGCCTGTTTTTCCATAATGTAATACCTTAGTGGAGCATCACCCAGTGTCCGACTGAAATAGGCTATGGGTTTTTTGAAATCCTGCTCGTCTTTCTGCAACAACATGTCGATAATAGTGTGTTCTGAGGTGAATGAAAACAAGATGAAATCTTCCGTAAAGTTCGGGCTAGATAGCACAGGAGATTTAGTCAACACCACTTTGATATATTCAAAAGACTTATTAGCCTTCATGTTCCACTTGATCTCATTTCCCTTCCTGAGCATGGAGGTTATGTGATTTATGATTTCGGCTAGGTTCGGGATGAATCTCCTCAAGAAGTTCACTTTTCCCAGGAAGGATTGCACTTCTTTTTTACTGGGTGGGGTGTTGATCTTCAAGATCCCTTTAACCCTGCTAGGGTCTATCTTAATACCTTCCTTGGAGATAATGGGTCCTAACAGCTTCCCCTCTTCCACCCCGAAATGTGATTTATTTGGATTTAGCGATATGCCGAACTTCCTGCACTTTTGGAATACTTTCTTCAGGTGTTTGAGGTGTTTCTTGTCGGAGGCAAAGTATACCATGATGTCATCCATATAGATTACAATGAACTTGTCCTTTTCGTCGATAAATTCTATGTCCATTGCCCTCTGGAAAGTGGCACCGACATTCATCATACCGAAAGGCATCTTGTCATACATGAACGTTCCCCATGGAGTTGTGAAAGATGTTTTTTATCTGTCGTTTGGGTGAACCATGATATGGTTATAACCTGAGAAACCATCCAGCATGGACATCTTTTGAGACCCCACCACCTTTTGTAGGATATAGTTCATTTTGGGGAGAGGGTAGTGATCCTTGAGAGACACCTTGTTTAGATTCCATAAATCTACACATAGTCTTATCTCACTGCTTTTCTTTCTTACGGGCACCAAATTAGCTACACATTTAGAGAACTACAAACAAACAATAATCTTAGCATCAACAATATTCTTTACCTCCTTTTCGATCAGCGACAACAATAGGGGATTTATCCATCTCAACTTTAGTTTGAAAGGTTTGTGATCTTCTTTGAGAGGGATAACATGTTGTATGACCTTGATGTCATACACCTTCAAATCATCATATCTCTACGCGAACACATCGGGGAAATCCTTCATGAGTTTGATGTAGTCTTGCTTGACTTCTGGACTGAGCGTTTTTTGATAATTTGATCATATTTGGGTTTTCCTCAGTTTTGATGTTGTAGTATTCCACTTCTTTTGCACTTGCAGTGATCTTGGGGTTTTTAGCCACGTCATTCTTGTCAAACAACTTTTCCAATGACACTAACCAGTTTGAAATGATGTTATTTTTCAGTTGGATTATGTTGCTTCCCGCGATATGGTTTTGGAAAGGGTTGTTGTTACTGTGTGCATCTGATCTCTCATCTTCTTCGCAACAACATTCCTCGTTAATGTTTGTATTAGCGAACTAGTCACTCATAAGGAGGAATGTCTCCACCTGCTTGTCGTCATCAAACACTTGCCAAAGTTTGATATTACCAGGAACTACTGGCCTATGCTTGACCTTGATTTCATATTTTGTTTTTGGGAATATGGGGATCTTAAAAACCAAGACCGAGGTGGCCAACGTATCAGTGATCTGATTTTTCTCTCTGGAGATAGCAGATAGGTCATACTTTGAAAATCCTTCGAGGAGGTCCAGCGCCAAATTACTGTATGCTCTCAGCCTGGGTTGTTTGGTCTGATATAAACCCTTTACCTTATTTATGATCAGCTATGAATCTCCGTGCACTTCTATCTTATACATGCCCAATTCTCTCAAAACTTGTAAGCCCAATATTAGTGCTTCATACTCAGCCATGTTGTTTGTACATCTGAACATGAATTTGTATGAGTGTATCTTTGTGCCCACCTTGGGGGAGCTTATCCAAACACCGACCCCATTCCCTTCTTTGATGAACACACCATTGAAACTCATGTTCCACACCCCATTTTCCACGTGGTCTTTTGGGTCAACACACTCTGTCGTTTCCTACGTAGTTTTGTCATCATTTGTCGTGATGGTTGTCAGCTCTTCCTCTTCAAAACTCAAGTCATTGTAGAATATAGAAGAACCAACCTTGTGTCGATGGCATATATAGGATGGTTATCTAGCTGTGTCTTATTGCTTACCATGTATTTCAGTAGCACTTCTTTGTACAACTGTCTGTCATTGCCAAAAGAAGGGATGGTGGAGTATGACATATCCATCTTCAAAGTGCCCTTTAACTTCGCAGCCCACGACGTTGATAGTAGAATTCCAAAATTTGGGGGTATGCCCATGATGACTACATCCATAACCATGTTCTTTGAGGGTATTTGAGCCAATGACACAACTAGGTCTTTGATGAGGCCCAAACACTTGACTTTCCTTGAATCAAAAGAGAAAAGGTCTTTGTATGGCCTAGTGATATCCAAACCAAATTCATCCATGATAACCTTTCGCATGAGGTTGTGTGACGCACCAGAATCCAACATGGAGTTATGCAGTTTCATGTCATGGACCTTTAGACTGATGTAGAATGGAGGGAAATCCTTTGTATCATTTGTCTCTTCAACACGTAGACCAAAAAGGATAGTGGGGTGGTCATCTTGGATATTCAAAGTATCGGGGGTCCCTCCCATTTTCAACATTTTAATGATTTTCTCCCAATACTCTCCCTTTCTAATAAGTTCGTTGAAAGGGACAGGGATTTTGATTTTGTCCATTTGATGTTCAAAATTGAAAGGGGGACAGTGTAAGATACCAGATATATAAAATATGCAGAATAGAAATAAAATGCTAGAAATGGAAGAATAACAGTAAAATATCTAGCATAATCTTCACAATACACAGAAATGATATACGAAATAGCAATAGAAATAACACTTTAATTCAAAAAGAAATGTTCACAGGCCTCTTCAAGGGGGAAACCTCCAGTCGAGCAGCACTTTGTTACAATAATCTCCAAACTAGGGTTCTCATACCCTCGACCCTTATTTATACTAAATATTTCTATTAAAAGAAGCATCTAGAGGAAGATCCTTCTAGAAGCGGAAGCTTCTATTAGGTCTTCTTACATCTGCCTTATTCTATTCTATTGAAATGCCTTATTATTATTGACCTTTATTACATTCAAATACATTGATCTACCTATGTGCGGGTTAGGACCTTAACATGTCCGCCCCCTTAAAAACAACCTTGTCCTCNTTTAAACTGCTGTAGAATGGTAGCTGGTTCCCAAGTGGCATCTGTTGCAGTCATATCTTTCCACTGTAATAGCACTTCCTTGATGGTTCTCTGACGCAGGCGACGCTCACGCTGGTCCAAAACTGCTTCTGGCTGTAGCCAAATGGATCCTTCTTTAGCTAACTCTGGAAGGTTGGTTTGAATTTGGCACCTAGTTCCACTCACCTTCTTCAAGCATGAAACATGAAAAATAGGATGTAGCTTCGAATGACTGGGTAGAGCTAACTGATATGCAACTTGTCCCACATGCTTGAGAACTGTGTAAGGGCCATAAAATTTGGGTTCTAGCTTTTGACAATGCTCGGCCTTGAGGGAAGTTTGCTTATATGGTTGCAGTCTCAGAAACACCTGATCCCCTTCTGCAAATTGACATTCAGAGTGACCTTGATCTACTTGCTGCTTCATTCTATTATGTTCCATGACCAAGTTCTCTTTAAGGGTATGAAGGATATCCTCTCAGACTGTAATTGTTTGGTCAACCTCCTGGACCTTCGAGGTACCCAATAAGTATGAGAGAACTGAAGGTGTCTTCTGTCCATATACTGCTTCAAAAGGAGTCATGCGAGTGGTTGTATGGTATGTAGTGTTGTACCACCATTCGGCGAGGGGTAACCATTGAGCCCACTGGTGTTGTTTTTCAAAGGCAAAGCACCTCAGATATGTTTCCAAACACTTGTTGACAACTTCCGTTTGACCACCTGTTTGGGGATGATAAGCTGAGTTGAGATGCAATTGTGTGCCTTGTAGCTTAAACAACTCTTGCCAAAAATTGCTTGTGAAAGTTGGGTCTCGATCAGAAACAATAGAGTGCGGCATGCCATGAAGCTTGAATACCTAGTCCATGAAAATTTGAGCCACCATGGATGCAGTAAATGGGTGGGGAAGAGCGCAAAAATGAGCATACTTGGAAAGGCGATCCACCACCACCATTATGACTGATTTATTCCCCGATTTGGGTAAGCCTATAATAAATTCCATAGAGATATCCTTCCAAATAGCAGGGGGAATCGGAAGTGGTTGGAGGGTGCCTAGAGATTTGACTGTTTCTCCCTTATTGCATTGACACACCTCACATTCAACGACA
>JASDQU010014347.1:188833-238138 GCA_032191745.1 Picea mariana
AACAATCATAATTTCAAGTGGTTTTATTTTTATGTCATAAGATCAATTGTGAAAGCTTGATTTTTAACTTTTATATTATCTAAACGAAAAAAGGTTTTCTTTCTTATATAGAGATTTTTGGATCCTATTAACCCCGACATGCATGGTTTCGGTAGTAGTGGCATTTCACAAATGGAATAGGGTATCGAAGAAGGCCCTCGTATACCTGATAGGACACAGCTATTCAGATATCCACCTTCCACACCATTAGGTGGGAGCCACAACATGCACCCACAACACTATATTGAAAATTTTGCGATGAAAGTACCCTTTCATTGCAAAATTGAAGATAAAGAGTTAAATTTTTCAAATTTTTATAAATCCATCCCGCATTTGTTTCTCTTGATACAAAACATATGTACGTCTCAATAGTGATGAATGCAAAGATAAAGGACTCTCGTCGCTCTTGTGACGACCATTGGTTATCATTGCAAGAGAGATGATCCAATGCTGACTGCTACATTGTTTGAAAAAATCAAAATTGATTGTTACATTGTTTGAAAAAGTCAACATTGGCTTGGCCAACATTCATTGCTCTTGTGAAGAAAAAAAATCTATAAATATTTTGCAAATTAGAGATGTTGTGACAATATTTGTATAACAACGATGGTTCAGAAATGGTATTTTTGTGTGGAAGAACTTCGCAGAATATTAGCGATGGAAAAAAAAAGTAAAGAGGGTGATAAGGGTGATTGTAGATGTTATTTCCCTTGCAAAGATGTTGCACTACACATCCTGTAAGAATGTTAATAGAAAGAGATAAAAAACATTGTAGGAAATATGGGCACATTGATGGGGGATCAAAAGAATATCGTCCTGTGGTAATTAGCTATATATTCATTATCTGTTTTTATATTGTCGATTTTATATAAAATTATATATATGTATATATATTGTTTGAATATTTGTTATACACACTAATTTTGCATGATTGTTTGTAATTATAAAGTTAGATTTACCCTCTAACTTTCTGCAGAATATTGCACCAAATAGTAGTAAAAATGATGTTGTACCAACTGAAGAACATGATCAAGCAAATGAGGATCTCATGGAAGAAGATGACGGGACAAATCAAGTTAATGATCCCATGGAAGAAGATGTTGGCACAAATCAAATGATCCAATATTTGTTTTTTTCATTCGGATGAGGATGGGGATAGTGATTGTATTTATGATGAACCTCTATTAGAAAAGGCAAATAAACGACTTTATGAAGGCTCAAGAGCAAATCTTCTCTCTGCTACATTGCTGCTAGTGAACTTAAAGGTTATGAATATTTTTTCGAACACTTGTATGACACAGATACTAAGGTATGTAATATGTTTCATCTCATATACATAAATGTTGACTTGTTTCTATTTTTTTTAGTGTTAATTAATGTGAAAAATAAGAATGCAATTTTCACGATTAATATTATTTACATTAACTAGTTATTTGTTATGATGTAGATTGTTAGGTGAATTTGGTTACCATCGTCAAATATTTTACCTTGCACATATCGAGATTTGCATGCCATTATTAAAGACATTGGAATGGATTATCAAACTATATATGCATGTCCTAATGATCATATTATATATTGTAGACAACAAGATTCGAAAAAAAAATGCCCACAATGTCTTATCAGTAGATATCAAACCATCAAACAACAAAAAGGGTGCCTCAAAAGATTCTTCGTCATATTCCCATAATTCCACGTTTGCAGCGATTTTTCAGGTGTGAAAGCATAGAAAAATTTATGGATTACCATGCACATAACAAAAGTGGAGATGGTGTTCTTTGAATGTCTGTCGATGGTTATGCATTTAGGGGAATTGAGGAAAAATGGGCAGATTTCAAAGATGAACCTCGTAATGTTAGGCTTTCATTGGCAGCTGATGGTGTTAATCCATTCAAGGAGCTTAGTTCTATTTACTCAATGTGGCCTATTTTTGTTATCAACAATAACATTCTACCTTGGATGTCAATAAAGAGGGAGCACATAATGTTGACAATGATTGTTCCAGGTATTTTTTTACATTAATTTTTTGAATGTAACATTTTCATTTGTTTATTTTTTTGCATAATATATTTTGTTTATTTATTTACTTATATATAGATATCATGGTTATAGTAATTATGTGTAATTTCAAACAATTAGGTAAGTACCAAGTTAAATATATGAATGCATATATTGAGCCTCTTATTGACGAGCTACTAAAGTTATGGGTTGACATCACTATGTTTGGCATCTATAAACCAATCGAGGAGAAGAAATTTAAATTCCGTGGAATACTTTTATGGACAATTGATGATGTCCCAGGACTAAAACATTTTTGTGGTCTGTAGCATTCTATTTCTCTTTCAATGTATTATATAATTTTTTAAAGATAGCATGTTGGATGTTTAATTTTAAATAATCTCATTGTATAATTGACATTAATCGATGTGTTCTAGGTCTTCAAACAAAGAGTAAATTTGCATGTCCAGTTTTTTATCCTAAGATGAAGTATATTCATTCAAAAGTTTTAGGAAAGGTGGTGTTTGATTAGTATAGGCACCTCCTCCCTAAGAACGATATATATCATACTACTGAAAAACATATTTTCAATGGGAAAGAAGAGACGGGCTTAAAACCGCGAGGAATAACACCTCACCTATGGAGGTTGGAATATAATAGAAATCGTCAAGGTACTCAATTTATTTATGTATCATATGTGTAATGTTTTGAATTTTTATTTTAATCATTGAATTTATTTTATCGTATTTGATAATTATTGTTGTGATTTCTTTTATGCTTCATGAAGACCACCATCATGAAGGTATTAATACTGGTCTTCCACGAGGAATGAAATGTTATCCCACTCAATTCATGAGGTTTTCCTACTATGAGGAGATAAAAATAACTCATTTTTTTGATACAATGCATATCGGGAAGAATGTGCCAGAAATGTTATGTCAAATCATAGATGGTAGGAGCGATAAATAAAAATTTGTCAAAAATTTTACCAACATTCAAGAAGCCAATCATTCAATGAGAAGTTTGATCTGATCAAATAGAGATGGAGACCAAAATAACCTTCCATGGTTATTAACATAGCAACAAAGCAATGAAGTAAAAGATTTCATTCAAAGAATTAAATTTCCCACGGGTTTTGCTTCAAACATAAATAATATCTTAACAAAGAAAGGTGAATTTGGTGGGGTAAAAAAACATGATTGGCATACATTCATTAAGGTAATAACTTTGGTATACATATTTATATATTGGCCTTATACACATTTTAAGTTTTTATTTTATTTTTGTCTACATTGGTCGAAATAAATAACGATTCATTTTTGTTGTTACAATATGTTCTACCGCTATCTCTCCCAAACGATGTTGACAACAACGTCAAACAAGTTATATATGATCTTGGAAAGTACACGAGGTAAGTAGTTGTGATTTATATGAAAAATGTTCTTTCAATTTGTTATTGTACTTAATTAGGAAATTTGTTTTACTTGTAATGTAATATATATAATGTTATGTTGAAACATGCTTTTTTTTGTGTCGTGATCTCATGTAGATGGTTTTCATTGAAAGAAATCCATGAAGATGATATAAAGTATTGGAAGAGAGAAATTCCTCGGCTAATGTGTGAAATGAAAAAGTATATACCTCCAACATTTTTCAACGCACAAGAACACTACCTCATACACCAAGTTGAGGAGATTGAAATGTGTGGACCTATACACACAAGGTCAATGTGGATAGTGGAGAAGCACTTCAAATAATTGAAGGCTTTGGTTAGAGAAAGAGCACATCCTGAGGGTTATATGGTGGAGGGATATATGGTATATCAATCCATGGTGTATATTAGTCAGTATATTCCTAAATTAGCAACTCCAACTATGCATGCAATGGATCACATTTGGGATGTAAACTCCATCAAAAAAATTTAAGATCAGGAGCACCTGTTGGGGAAAGATAGAATGAAGAAAATGAGAGTTAATATATTAATGATTGTGGAGATTTATATTAATACATATAAATTTTCATTTTTTGTGTATATGATCATACTCATTAATATATTAATATATGTTATTTCATAAATTATTAATATTTACCATGGTTATAACTAATATTTAATATTGGTGAATTATGATTTTTTGATTCAGTTGCTCAAGATTGGGATGCACTGCATTTATACATTGAAAACAATCTTGACTGGATGAATGTATGGATTGAAAGATTTAAACAACATCATGGAGGTAGGTTATCATGGCAATGACTGTATGAATTGGTTAGAGAAACTCATTGTAACAGAGATGCCAATGTTACACAAAGGGAAATTGATTTAGCATATGGTTTGAAAGATGGACAGGCAAGAAAATTCACCAATTTTATTCAGTTATTTTATATTATATTAATGGGACTACATGTGTACTGTATTTTTCAGATACTTTCTAAGTTATATAAATATGATAATTTATTAATTGACAATGCATCTTTTACATATCTGGCATATTGCAGTTGAAACACCACAAGGCTATGTGGTGTAATGGTCGTAAATTTTGCATCAAACAGTTGGATGAAACCAGGAAAAATTATGATAGTAGGATAACTGCAGTATTCTAGGTCACTAATGTTCCTCTAGGAGTGACATACATCCCCAAGAATCAGAAAATAGATACTATGGGTATTTGAATGATATACTTGAGTGTGACTTTAATTCCTTCAAATTAGTTATGTTCAACGTCAAATGGTATAGGTTACGAATGCATGAACGTGATGGGGAAAGAACTATTATTCAACATGCCAACATATTTTAGATGATTAAAACAACAGTGTTTGAAAGAGGACATGATCACTATGTTTTTCCAAGCCAATGTGAACAGGTCTTTTACTCAAATGTTCCAGGTGAGAGGGATTGGTCATTTCTTGTTAGAGATGATCCAAGAGGAAGGCAAGTTAAGTATACTCATGTATAGGAAGAATATGATATTGAAGAAGAAGAAGATTCCCTAGATCATACAGAGTCAGATGATCATGCAGGGTTGACAGATGATGAATACGAAGAAGATCATGATCCAGGCATAGGATACAATGCAGTTCTTGATGATGATGTCGATGAAAATATGATCGAAATGGCATTGAATACGATGATGATATCATCAATCCTTTTATTGGATATTACTCTTTCTATATAATTATTGGATGAAACAAGTTCAGATTTGAATAGGTTTCCAACAAAACCCTCTAAAACTATCAACCCTCCTGGTAAACTAGAACGCAACACAACACACAAAATGTAATGTGCAGTCTCACCCGAGATAGTTCTATGGGTGACTAGAAATATCAAGTGCTTGTAGTATGGGATAGAGTGTGGATATGAGATTTCCTTTCATTTTCTTAGGCCTTGATTTGGTTGATCTTTCTATTATTCTTGAGATTCATTCATATGTTAAGTTTATGCATGTACTCTGCAGATCTAATAGATAACAAATCTAACAAAAGTATTTATTCATCATGTAATCATTGAAAGAATGTAAATATACAATAAAAAAAAACACATAACACAGGGTTTACCATGGTTCAACCCCTCCTAGGCTACGTCCACAAAGATATTGCTTCTTAGGATCTTTTATTTATGGTTGCTACAAAATATGGTGCTATTTGCACTATGATTATGATCATACAATCACATAATAGATTCCATGACCTCAGTGAGGCTTCTTGGATCACACCAAGATCCTCAGCGTGTGATCTAACCCTCAATATATAGCTACTTGACTCTCCTGCATCTCAACAACTTACAAAATGGTATCTAATATTACAGTCATTCTCCTAACCGAACAAAATAGTATTGTCCCACTAGGACGTAAACCTCCTAGGTACTTATTTATATTAATTTACAGCTTATCATCTGTTACAATCTCTTACAAAACCTTAACCCTAAATTTGTTAGGTTTTCCTCCATACGCGCCTTGCATGTTTTCCTCCTTTGCATGCATCTTTTCCTCGTACATGCTTCTTTTCCTGCCAGATGTCGTTTTCCAAATTAAGATTTAATTTCCACAAATGGACTTTTCCTCAAAACTGGCCTACACCCAACACGCCCCCAACACTGACATGTGGCTCATCCTGAGCCACGTAGGCAGTGCCCGCTCCCTCGAAAGCCTCTGCTAGGCTATGGAACTTGTTTGCAAGTTCCCTTCCTCTTTCTTGCACCTTCGTGACCTTCTCTACGAGCAATTTTAATGATTGTGCTATGATATCCTCTTGGATCATTGTTGCACACTCTGTCTCTGCTTACACCATGTTCTTCTTCTCCTCCTCCAACTATGATATCATATACGATGCTTTCTCTTAAAGGGGTTCCATCTGCACCTCTCTTTCTTTCTTTTGCGTCTGTGTTTCTCTTAAATTTGCCTCCAACTTCTTCAATTCTTGTGTTCCTTTGAGACACTCTATGATACTCATTTTTTTCTTCCTCTGCTTGAGGTCTTGGATTCCTGTGCTTACTTTTCCTTCTTCCTAGTCCCACTGCTATACATGTTCATCTTCCTCCAGCACTGTCCAAATTTGTACTGCTATGTCAAACAATCCTGCTGCTTCACTGACTTGTTTTTCCATCTCATCGATTTGGCTTGCAACTTCCTATTTCCTCTGCTCCTTTACCTCTGGGGGAGTTGTGGGGTTGAGTTTTTCTTTTAATTCGTCGATCTCCTACCGGTAGTGATAGATTTTCTATATAATAAGGTCAATATTTTCCACTGTACTTCTCTATGTTGCTTGTGTGTTGTTCGATATTCAGTTGTATGCCGATGTCAATCCCTCCTATAGCTTGTTTGTGCATTCTTTTTCTTATTCCTTTTCTACAGTCGGTTGGTTGCATTTGATCTGGAGCATCTCTGTGACTTCTCTACCCACTGCTATGTTTTTGGCATCTGTGTGGGCCCTAGACTATACTTCCTGCATGAGGCTCAGTTGTAGCCCATATAAATCCTTCATTGCCATGTGCACCATCACTACCTCAAGTTGTTATACCTACTGCAGGGGTTTCTGCATTGTTTCTTGATCGATATTGATCATTTGGGGAATTATTATGAATGTTTCGCTACCCTGGATGACAAATTGTATTTTCTATTCACCCTCCTTCTATGCAGGTGGCCTATGTATCTTCTCTTATTGTTGCGTGATGACCTGTGATTCTACCCAACCTTGTAGATGTTGTAGGTTTTCATGGACTTCTATAAGTTTGGCCATAATTTTCTCTCTTTGGGCCTCTGCAGTCTTGACCACTTCTTCGCTCCTGTCTTGGACCTTGTCCATGATGAGCTCTACATAATCCCAAGTGAGGGTGATGTCTGGGTCCTATGTTTCATACTTTCTCTTTTTGTGTGCATATTTTCCTTGCACGGGCTCCATTTTCGTTTCTGAGGGTTGCGCCTTCATTGTTGTTGCTTGGCCTATTTCCTTTGGAGCCTCTGTTTTCTTATTTTTCCCAGCCTATAGTCGACTTCTATTCTTGCTGATGTGGGCGTTCTCCTCGACCTTTTTAGTACTACGCCACTCCCATTTGGTACGGTTCATGTTGTGGTTGTTCGAGTGTTATTAGCTAAACTGCCTATTTAGGTTGACCAGTCTACTTCGATCGTCTCTTTGGGCTTGGAGGACTGTGTTGTGCCTATCCTCATGGCTTCTTTTTCTATTGGAAGCTACCACTATGTAGTCCAATCCTTGACAATCCAATCCACGTCTTCCCTCATGACGCAATATTGTATATTCAACCATGCATTTTTGTGATCCCTCATGGCTTGGATCCATATGTGATGCCGAGATGCCTTGAATTTGGATATCCCTTCTATCTCCTGTGCAACCTCCATAGGTATGCACCATACATTTTTTGTGTGTTGTTGGATTTCTTATAGCAACATGGAAAACAAAATGTTGTTTTCCTGTTGTGTCTTGTTATCTTTTTCTTTTGAGAGAGACTCGTACCTGGACGCGTAACATTTTTCCACTTTCTAAGAATGCAAAGAAATTGGGCTCCTACTACCCTACAAAGGCTATCAATATTATTAAACATGAGTAATGGAACTTGGTTCCATTGTCCTATGTGTCACAACACTCAAGTAGAAATTGGTTCAGTAGGTATGAAATCCAGCTGAACACCATCCCCTTCACACACTGCGTTGCTACTATGGTCACTCCTGCTGGAGCTTCCTCTCTATGAAATTTTCTTAGCATCTTGCACACCATTAGCTTACTGGTGAATATTGTCACATTGTCATTGATTTATTTGATTATGATGCCTCAGTTTCCCCTGGTCATATCTAATTGTTCCTTCACTTGTTCCGCTAGTTCTTTCTCGCATTTTGTTCTCTAGATATTATTCTGGTGGCATGTTGAATGTGTGCAATCCCGTTATTTTGGAAATTAATTCCATGTTGATCTACACTGGTCTATCCATCCAAAGAATGTCTCCATGGACCCAAGTGAAAAATTGTTTGATGTAGAAACCAACATTCTTACAATGCCCAAAATGTATTATTTCCAAGAGGTTCATTATACCTGAGTTATACAACTCTGTAATGCACTACACAGGCTCTAGTATTGGTCTTCCTAGGGTTCCAATCTTCCCTGTGTTAATAAGATAGTTTTCGTCGGCCAATTTTGGAAATTTGGTAATGTCGCACACATCATGGTCTGCATACCTCAACTTTAGTACCTTCCCCAACATGTCATCGATATTGGGGACTGCATCTGGAAGGAATGGAGGGGTAATTTACATACTATCAGGGGTCTTTCATTTATTCCTGCAACAGATGTGCTCGCCTTTGCTGCTTCTGTGCCATATTCTTCCCCACCTAACTCTGGTTGTTCAGTTATGTCCTCGACCAATACTTAGTCTTATTCCTATCACTGTCACAGTCCCACTGTGTCATCCGGTCTCAAAGGCACCTCGGGGTGAGAGTTTGAACCCCCATTTTTGGCCCCAGAGCTCTTCCCTATCTCTCCTTGCTATGTTGTAGGGAGCTCTTCCTAGACCTGCGTTGGACTAATCGATTCTGGGTCTAAGGTGGTCACATCCTTGATATCGACTATATTCTCTCTCTAATGAATCCTTTATTTGCTCATTTGTCCTTGTCGGGTGACCCTCAAAAACTATCCTAGCAACCCAAACTTCATTGGACTCATCCTTTGCAAATATCATAACCTCAGCTTGCTACTTTGTCAATTTGAAACTAGGGCATAGGTTCTCTTTCTCACTCTAAACTCGAAATTTTCTAAGTGTTAATAACTATATTCTTTTCCACCTTTTATAGACCAAGTTATGTTCACTTTTACATTTTCTATGCATCTGCACCAAGTTCCCTTTTTACTGCGCATGGTCTTCGGATGTTTGTCGCAGCAGTTACTGCGCGCAACATTTCCCTGTTATTTTTGTATTTTCTTTCTTTTCTAGTTTTCTAAATTTATTTTTCCTTCTTTTTCTCCTTTTTATTTCTTTTTTTCATTCTACTATCCTAGCTTCTACTACAATACACTATGTACATGTCCTTCTTAGTGTACTATAACATTTAAGTGCTAGGAGGTGGATTGTCCCTGTACAGTTTTAGTTGACCACCATTGATCATTCCATTGAGTTTTGTTTCTAGAAAATCCGTTAACTGTACAGATCCCCCATCTGTGACAGTATTGACTTCATAGGGCCCTAACCAATTCACTCTGAATTTACCCGGATGTTGAAAAAAATTATTGTCATAAAGAAAGAATAGGTATCCTTCCTTGAAAATCTCCCTCTTGATATGTCTATCATGCCAAGATTTGTCTCTTGCTTTTTGTACTTATTGATGAAATCCTGCTAGGATCTTATTCTCTTCCATATTCATTACCTGGTTTAATCTCTCCTTTACTACACCACTTTCTGTCATGTTAGTGATTGTTGCTACTTGCAGTCTGGGTACCAAATATTTTTATGGTACTATTGCTTCTTTCCCATACACCAACCTAAATGGTTTTTGCCTTGTTAGCTTCTTACATGTAGTCTTTTATGCCCATAGTACTACTGGTAGATTTAAGTCCCAATCATCCCTGTTGACATTCCAGATCTTTGTCAGAGAATTCTCCAAGATTTTATTGAAGGCTTCTACTGTTCCATTTGTTTGAGGATGGTATGGTGTAATCTTATTGTGGTAGACTCCAAACTCCTCAGTCATAACCCTGATAGTACTATTGATAAAGTGGGTATCTTGGTCACTCATCAAAATACTTGGACAACCAAATCTACTGATCACCTACTCAAACAAGAGCTGTGCAGTTGTCTCTGCGTTGCAATATTTTACTGGTTTTTCATCTTCCCATCTTGTTAAGTATTATGTTGCAGTAATGATATATGTTGGTCCCGAACTTTTTGTTGGTGGATTAATCGGTCCCACAAATTCTATTTCCCATTTTTCAAATACCTGCAAAGTTACTTGTGGTCTTAGGGGCATCTCATCCCTTCTATTAGGTTTACCAACCCTCTGACAGAAATCACATTTATGGCAGTACTCATTAGCATCTCTATGAATTTTTGGCCACCATAGTCCTGTGCGTAATAACTTATATATGGTATATTTTTCTACATAATTTCCTCCATCTATTCCCTCATGAGCTTCTGCCAAAATTCTAGGCCTTTCATGTTCTAGTAAACATCTTCTCAAAATTCTATCCGCGCCCATTTTATATAAGTGTCCTGCAATCAGTTGATAGTAGGCATCTCTGAATACCATATTTTTCTTCTACGCGGTATTAAACTCTTGTGGCATAATCCCTATACTCAAGTATTCAATAATGTTAGAAAAATATTCATCAGCTACTTGGACTGAAAATAATTGTGCATCGGGGAAGTTGTCTTCCAAGTTGGTAGGTTCTTCTCCATTTGTTACCCTTGATAGGTGATGAGTTACTGCATTCAAATTCCCTAGTTTGACTATTACTTCAAAGTCAAATTCTTGAAATAACAACAACCATCTATAGATCCTCCCCCCCAACTCTGGCTTGTTGACTAGGTATTTGAGGGTTGAATGATATGTGAAAATATTAAAGTGTTTTCCCAGTAAGTAATTTCTAAACTTCTGAAGTGCATAGACCATAGCTAGGCCTTGTCTTTCTATAGTATTGTCTTTCTTATATGATTCTGACAGTTTTCTTATTGAAAATTCTATAGGATGGTCCAAATCCCCTACTCCTCACTGTGTCAGAATTTCTCCAAGTGTTATGGTTGATACATCTACATGCACATGAAATGTATTTTCCAATTCTGGGAATAATAGGATAGGTGTTGTGACCATTTTTTATTTTAAGGTATCCAACCCTTTTTTGACAGTCCTAATTCCATTGAAATATGATATCCTTCTTTAGCATTTTTTCCATTGGCACAGTGATCTGTGGATACCCTTTTATGAATTTTTTGTAATAGCCTATATGTCCTAGTGTTTCTCTCAACCGTCACACTGATTTTGGCAGTGGTAAGTTGAAAATGAATGAAATCTTATAAGGATATAGTAAAAAGCCTTGTTTACATACTATATGGCCCAACAGTATGCCAAAAGGTGTTCCAAAAATGCATTTCTTTATATTGAAGGATATCTGAGACTTCCTGTATCTTTCCAACATTAGCCTTAATACTTATACATGGTCCTTTAACAGACTATATATAGTCCATTCATCCAAATATACTTCTAAAAATTGATGTATGAATTCCTTAAAAGAAACTATGAGTACTCTTGAAAATATGGTTGGTGCATTCTTCAACCCAAAAGGCATGATTGTGTACAAGTAGGATACCCGTTATGTGGAAAAAGTATTCTTGTACCTGTCTTCTAGGGATATTTTGATATGATGGTAACCTAAGAATCCATCTAAAATGAGTATGCTTCATGGCCTCCCACATTCTCTAATACCTCATATGTGAAAGGGGTGGGGAAGGGATCATGTGGGAAATAATAATTCATTTTCCTCAGATCTACACAAATCCTTATCCCCCCTTGTTTCTTCTCTTGAACCACCATAGGTATTATCCATTCAAATTCCTCCATTGGTTCTATGATACCAACTTCCAAGATTTTGTCAATTCATGCTTTCACTTTCTACTTATATATTGGATTTAGTCTATAAGGTCCATGTCCGACAGATCTTGCCTCAGGTTTGAGAGGTATCTTCATCTCTCCTAGTTTTCCTTCTATGCCTTTCATTTTTGTAAAGGTTGTTGGGAACATCTCATTGTATTTGTGTAGAAACTTTGTTATTCTTTCCACTCTTTGTTCATCCCAATAATCTCCAATAATTTCCATTTTGGGATTATCCGTTGTCCCAATGTTGACTTTCTTCACTTTGATAGGTGCAGTAAACACTTTTGATTCCAAGTATGTACCTTCCACCTCTCTTTCACCTTCAAATTATGTAATATGAATGTTGCATGGTTCATCTTCATCTGGTGCTTCTTCCTGCACAAAATAGCATGAAAGTAGCTCTTTCACTGTTTGTTTATCATGTTGTTGGTACTTTGTCATGAGTTCAACTTCTGGTTCATCAATAAATATCATGCCTCTTATCTTTTTTAGTGTCAAATCCATGTTAGGGTTCTCATGTTCAAATGAGAAAGTGACTATAAAATTTTGTTGTAATGTTGTCCATTCTGTAGTGCCTCTGTGCATCTCTTGGTCTACATACCAATTCTTTGGGATTCCTTCTAGTGTGCTAGCACTCCATAAATCTGTTCGGCTAATAAACAGGCTACAAAGGTAACTTTTTCAATCAACTTTGAGTCTCGAAAATAGCCTTTCAGATCTGCAGAGGGCTCTCTTGGGGAGTGCGGTCTCTGCGCAGGATATGGATTTAAAAACAGTGGCTAAATTTAACACCTTGATATAATGGTCTTTGGTTATATTGGCGCAAGAAAATAATACATGGTCTATGGAGTCGATTCAAGAAAAAAAAATAGAAACAAATGACTTGGTGACTAAACTTTGAGAGGATAAAGGCAAGGAGAGAAACAGTCTTCAGTGAAAAATAGTAATGTGTGGCAAGGAGAACATACAGGAAGTAACTCTTAGCACTATTGCAAGTGAATTCAGAGTTATCTTTCAGAAGAAAATATTTTGTCTAAGTGGCGCAAACAAGGGGCGTTGTGCAACAAATCCATAGGTTCAAAAATTTGTTCCGAAATAGATAGAAAATATATGAATAAAGATAACAAGAATCACATACACAAGGAAGGGAAAACAATACATCCAACTGCTACAACTAGAATTTTCACGTCAAAGTTACAAGAACTTTGCATTAAATTTTGGTAGAACTCAAATTACATACAATAGCTACTGCCTATATCAATTTTTCCAACCAACCTAGCTTACATCGAAAAAATGAAATATATAAATGAGGGTGTCGCTTGGGATACCCTTTTTTCTAAATGCTAGCTCTAAAAACTAGGAAACTGAGTGGTATGCATTAGAGACTCTTCACATGGTGCTTTCCAAAAATAGACAATAATCACGTATGTTTACACATGACTGTTTGCAAATTTTCCATGAGGATCTGATCATCGGTCAGGTCTCGATATGAGGAAAATATGTGTCAGTATTTCCCTTCGATCAGATGTCTGAGCGGACAGGTGTCTACTAGGAACTCGTTATCTTCTATAATGGCTTTGATTTCTGCCACACGCTCATTTGATGGGAAAAATGTCCACGACAAGTGGCTATTTGATGGCCACGGCTATTATCAAAATGGTAGAGTGATTTAGGCAAACATGTCCTTCAAAACTACCAAGATTTGTCTTATGTTTGTGGATGCAGATATGAATGTCAACTAAACTTGTTTTTTCTGTGCGCTGGTGAGAGCCTCATGGGCTTCCTTCCCAACCACTTCGCATTCCTTGAAATTATTTTTATGCCTTTCCTCTGATAGCCTATGTGTTTCTTGCAACTATACAATGGTGTCTTGCACCTCCCTGAGCTATCTTTTTAGCCATGGCACATTCCCTTCATGACCTTGCATTGTTGATGCTTCCATAGTCTTTGTCGCTAGCTACCGCATCAACTCCTTTTTTCCTGGTAGAGTTCAGTGATAGCTATATTTTCCTTCTTTAATTTCTAAGATGGATCTTGATCATTCGCTCTTGTGGTATCCATTTCCCTTGTTCTTCTCCTTCTTTCACAACTCGATCCTCCAATGGGCTCCAGCTGGATGTCACACATGAGTAGTTCTTCAGCCACCGATCTGGCATGTGACTCTTCTGAAAATCAGGTTTCTTCAACTTCCTTGTTCTTCCTTGGATTTCCCCTTCTCTAAGGTATTTTTTGTTGGGGAGACGGGGCTTCTACTATCTTTCCTCCCTGGGTAGGTCTTTCCGGTTCATGTTTCGTGCGGTTTGATCTGATCGTCTCTGTGGGAAAAATAATAACTCCTTTCGCATCCTTGAGAATGCCTACTACAATTGAGAATCACTCACAACCATTTTGGGGCTTAGACCTAGAAATTTTACTACTCCGCACGCCTTTCCTTATGCTTTGGGAGGTCACCATGACGTGACCAGTATGTATTCTATGCGTGGTGTATCCAGCAAATGCACAGGGAGCGAATTTTGAGAAATCTGAACTGGTAAGGGAAATTACAAATAGAGTGTGGACCTGGTTCCACGACTGAAATGGGTGTCGAGCATATGAAATTTATAAAAATTCAGGAAGAAGAACGGATCGTGCTGGAGAACCGTGAATTCATGGAAACAGGATGTTTTGAATCGAATTGTAGATTTTCCATGGAACATTCCCGTGTGTAGAATACATGAAATAAGGTTTGTAGGGCATGCATGATACAAACTCTACAATTTTTCATTCCCTCGGCCTTCATGATGAATTGATAATAGCTGCTACACTTGCTGATGCAACTTCCATTAACTACTTGACTCGACTTGGGGCATGTAGAGACTGATTTCTTAATAAGACTCGACTCTTTGGAAAAGACATACCCGTACTACTTACACATGTTTCGAATCTGATATCCCTTCCCATTTCCAGGGGCCAATTGACTACTTGATGAATTTGACCCCACGGTGCTATGTACCTGACTTCACATTTTTGGGTGCATGGGCCATACCCCAACTAAATCCGACTCTAAATGGAAAGAAAAATGGCAGTGCTAACAACTGGATCCAATGGGGATTCTATCCTCCCCACGAGGTAGAAAAGAACAGTAGAACAGATGCCTGAACATTGGGCCTTGTTTGGACTCTTTGGCACTGTAAAGAAAAAAACAAAAACACAACCTAAACCTATCGATGCAGCTTCTAAATACTCAGCATAAACTTAGGTCCTTCACTTCGGGCTTCAATTTTCTACTGACCTATTGAATCAATGTGAAAACAAATAAAACAACCATTTACAATGACACATGACTTAAACAGATTTTATTTCATCAAATAATGCTTGAGGAAACTGCCATTTACATGCCCCCAACCAAGGCATTCTCCAATTAATCCTTCCAGGAAATAGGCATTGTTCCCGCAGTACACGTTGATTTTGAAAGGACCTGTCCAAAGGTGGTCAAACTTTCCGTGGTTCCCTTTATTTTCAATTCTTGCATCCCATCTCAGCACCAACTCCCCTATCTAAAAATATTCCTTCTTAGAACATTTGTTGAAGGATTTCTTCATCCTCTCTTGATGTAGATGTGATCGGTTATATACCTATTCCCTCACCTGTTGTGTCTAAATTAACTGGTTTATTCGCCTTTGCACATCATTTGGCTTGGCCTCCTATTCTTGCAACAAATTTATGACAGGCAACCCCAATGAAGTAGGGAAGATTGCATCCTCATCGTAAATGATCTGAAAGGGCGATGTTGATATGGACTTCTTGGTGGTAAATTGATCTTCCCACAACACATAGATAAGATTTTTATGCCAAGCTTTCTTATTGTCTTGTAGGATTCTTTTGATGATTTTGGTTAGGCTCTTATTCTAGGATTCTGCTAACCCATTGCCTTGTGGATAGTACTTCGTGGAATGCACCAGGGTTATATTGTAATCCTGACAAAAAAAATTCATCCACTTAGACTTGAACATGGCCACATTGTCTGTTACGATATTTATGGGACATACGAACCTCGACAAGATGTTTGTCTCCATGAATTGGATGATGACTATGTTGGTAGCTTTCTTTGTGGGGATTGCCTCTATCGATTTCATGAACTAGTCGGTGGTCATGAGTATCTATTTGTGTTGTGTGGAGGATGGAAGATTTATTTATCCTATGAAATCTATACCCCATTGCATGAAAGGTGCTTCAACTGAGATCAACTTTAGTGGCAGGGGATGTAGCTTTCTTCTTCCGTTGAAAATATGGCATTTGTGGCAGCTAGAGACCTCTTTGTACATGTTAGTGAAGACCGTAGGCCAATAGTAACTGACCCTCATGATTTTTTTCATGGTGGTTTTCCAATAATGTTGTCCTCTGCAATCCCCTTTGTTAAATTCTTGTATGGCCCACTTTGCATCATTTTCCAAAAGGAAGCTAAGAAATATACCCTCAAGGTCCTTCCAGTAGAGTGAATTGTCCAGGATGCAGAACTTGACCGCTTTAAGCTTGAGAAATCTTTCCTTAGTCTTACTTATGCTCGGAGGGGCCTGCAGATTCTCCAACACATAGATGATTTCCACATACCATGGAGAATCAATGAACTCCTGAGATGCCTGCATGGTTTTTTCTTCTTAAGGGCATTCTGATAGATCAGGGATGAAATTTATTCCTATAGCATCGCAGTTCGACTGCGCCATTAACTTCGCAAGGCCTTGAACCTTGATCAATTTCGTAGGCTTGATCTTAAGATCATATTCCAGCATGGCCGCTATCCACTTTCCTCTCCTTCCTTCTGGATCAGGTTGAGTCAGGATATCCTTTACTGAGTTGTTGGGCACATAAGCGATGACATGGGAGTGCAATATGTATGTCTTGAACTCTTTCAAATCTTTCACTAAGGCATATGCCTATTTTTCGATAATGTAATACCTTAGTGGAGAATCACCCAGTGTCCGACTGAAATAGGCTATGGGTTTTTCGAAATCCTTCTCGTCTTTCTGCAACAACACGCTGATAATAGTGTGTTCTGAGGTGAATGAAAACAAGATGAAATATTCCGTAAAGTTCGGGCTGGATAGCATAGGAGATTTAGTCAACACCACTTTGATATATTCAAAAGACTTATTATCCTTCGGGTTCCACTTGATCTCGTTTCCCTTCCTGAGCATGGAGGTTATGTGCTTTATGATTTCGGCTAGGTTCATGATGAATCTCCTCAAGAAGTTCACTTTTCCCAAGAAGGATTGCACTTCTTTTTTACTGCGTGGGGTGTTGATCTTCAGGATCCCTTAAACCTTGTTGGGGTCTATCTTAATACCTTCCTTGGAGATAATGTGTCCTAACAGCTTCCCCTCTTCCACCCCGAAATGTGATTTATTTGGATTTAGCGATATGCTGAAATTCCTGCACTTTTGGAATACTTTCTTTAGGTGTTCGAGGTGTTTCTTGTTGGAGGTAGAGTATGCCATGATGTCATCTAGATAGATTACAATGAACTTGTCCTTTTTGTCAACAAATTCTATGTCCATTTCCCTCTTGAAAGTGGCACCGACATTCATCAGACTGAAAGGCATATTGGCATACATGAACGTTCCCCATGGAGTTGTGAAAGATGTTTTTTATCTGTCATTTGGGTGAACCATGATCTGGTTATAACCTGAGAAACCATCCAGCATGGACATCTTTTGAGACCCCACCACCTTTTGTAGGATATAGTCCATTTTGGGGAGAGGGTAGTGATCCTTGAGAGACACCTTGTTTAGATTCCATAAATCTACACACAGTCTTATCTCACTGCTTTTCTTTCTTACAGGCACCAAATTAGCTACACATTTAGAGAATTGTAAACAAACAATAATCTTAGCATCGAAAATCTTCTTTACCTCCTTTTTGATCAGCGACAACAACAGGGGATTTATCCATCTCAAATTTAGTTTGAAAGGTTTGTGGTCTTCTTTGAGAGGGATAACATGTTGTATGACCTTGATGTCATACACCTTCAAATCATCATAGCTCCACGCGAACACATCAGGGAAATCCTTCATGAGTTTGATGTAGACTTGCTTGACTTCTGGACTGAGCGTTTTTTATAATTTGATCATATTTGGGTTTTCCTCAGTTCCGATGTTGTAGTATTCCACTTCTTCTATGCTTGCAGTGATCTTGGGGTTTTTAGCCACGTCATTCTCATCAAACAACTTTTCCAACGACACTAACCCCTTTGAAATGATGTTATTTTTCAGTTGGATTATGTTGCTTCCCGCAATATGGTTTTGGAAAGGGTCGTTGTTACTGTGCGCATCCACTCTCTCATATTCTTCACAACATCCTTCCTCGTCAATGTTTGTATTAGCGAACTCGTCGCTCATAAGGAGGAATGTCTCCACCTTCTTGTCATCATCAAACACTTGCCAATGTTTGATATTACTAGGCACTACTGGCCTATGCTTGAACTTGATTTCATATTTTTTTTTTGGGAATATGGGGATCTTAAAAACCAAGGCCGAGATGGCCAAAGTATCAGTGATCTGATTTTTCTCTCCAGGGATAGTAGATAGGTCATACTTTGAAAATCCTTCGAGGAGGTCGAGTGCCAAATTATTGTACGCTCTCAGCCTGGGTTGTTTGGTCTGATATAAACCCTTTACCTTATTTATGATCAGATATGAATCTCCATGCACTACTATCTTATACGTGCCCAATTCTCTCAAAACTTGTAAGCCCAATATTAGTGCTTCATACTCAACCATGTTGTTTGTACATCCGAACGTGAATTTGTATGAGTGTATCTTTGTGCCCACCTTGGGGGAGCTTATCCAAATGAAGACCCCATTCCCTTCTTTGATGACCACACCATTGAAACTCATGTTCCACGCCCTATTTTCGACGTGGTCTTTTGGGTCGATGCACTCTATCGTTTCCTACGTAGTTTTCTCATCAGTTTTCATGATGGTTGTCGGCTCTTCCTCTTCAAAACTTAGGTCATTGTAGAATATAGAAGAACCAACCTTAGTGTCGATGGTATATATAGGATGGTTATCTAGTTGCATCTTATTTCTTACCATGTATTTCAGTAGCACTTCTTTGTACAACTGTCTGTCATTGCCAGAAGCAGGGATGGTGGAGTATGACATATCCATCTTCAAAGTGCCCTTTAACTTCGCAACCCATGATGTTGATAGTAGAATTCCAAACTTTGGGGGTACTCCCATGATGACTACATCCATAACCATGTTCTTTGAGGGTATTTGAGCCAATGACACAACTAGGTCTTTGATGAGGCCCAAACACTTGACTTTCCTTGAATCAAAAGAGAAAAGGTATTTGTATGGCCTAGTGATATCCAAACCAAATTCATCCATGATAACCTTTCGCATGAGGTTGTGTGACGCACCAGAATCCAACATGGAGTTATTCAGTTTCATGTCATGGACCTTTAGACTGACGTAGAATGGAGGGACGTCTTTTGTATCATTTATCTCTTCAACACGCAGACCAAAAAGGATAGCGGGGTGGTCATCTTGGATATTCAAAGTATCGGGGGTCCCTCCCATTTTCAGAATTTTAATGACTCTCTCCCAATACTCTCCCTTTCTAATAAGTTCATTGAAAGGGACAGATATTTTGATTTTGTCCATCTGATGTTCAAAATTGAAAGGGGGACAGACTTTCTAAACCTCTTTTTTGGCCGCCTCCCGGCTTGCCTCTGGAGTTTTCTTGGGGTCCTCCTCCTTCGACTTAGCTTTCTGCATTGCATCCTTGGTCACACTGTTCGACCTTGGTCAGCTTGTCGAAGGGGTGTCTACTGGGGGTTTCCTTATGGGATTCGTTTGTTGTGGCTTTGCACACATATATTTGCTCCAAAGGTTATATTTCTTCTAGAACTGCATGATGACATTCCGATAGCCTTTTCTGAAATCCTCTTTCTCTGAGGACAATGCATCATCCATTTAAAGTATCATGTCATCCTTCATCTCCAACATGAAGTCGTCATTTTTTCTCATGTACCGATCATGCTCTCTCTTTGTCAAGAACACGCATGGGTTTTTGTTTTCACAACAATGCATCTGGTCTTTGAACACCTAGTCAAAGTCTTTTTCTGCGTAGTTTTTTTGGAACAAAGGTCTTGTATGTTGGTCACCTTGATCCCTCTTCTCTCTCTATTCCCTCTATCGGATCTGAGGGACTTGACCCCTTCTAAAGTTTTGATTCTTGGGTTGGGAGTCATTCTATTCTCGGGAAAAAGGTTTGTTTCCCATGGACATTTTATCCATAATATTTTCCATGGTCTTCATCATCATGTTGAATTTGTCTTCTAAGGACCACAACGATGATGGTTGTGCATCTCCCTGGGGTATCTTATCGCCTTGGTTGAACCTCGATTTTATTTTCCACGATGCCATCATGTTTACTTTGACTTCAATAGCGTTACTCCTTATAGAATCTAGACTTATTGATCTTATTTGTCTCAACAACAAGCAGAAATAAATGTCAAAGGAATCGACGTACCACAACTGCATATCCCTAGAGGGTGTTACGAGGAAAATATTTCTATGGCTAGGGTGAACCAAAACAGACATGCATGACAACAGAAGTCAACTCAATTTGAGCATATGCTATATAAACTAATGTGCAATAGAGATAATAAAGAGGCCTACCTCTTCCAAACGTTCGATGATGTCCACTATTGAGCACTTTCACCCAAAGATTTATACTTGCAACAAGTTCTCAACAAACAAGCAAAGAAACAATATAGTGATGATATAACAGGTTAGGAAATTAGATAGAATAATCCATCAATATACAAAACAAACATTCCCATGGATCATAACACATATATTTGCAAGATATCAATTGGACGAGAAATGAGTATTTCTATTAATAAATGATCAACAAAAGTGAAACATTATAGACTTCTGTGTCATCACGGTTCAGAACCAAGAAACCAAGTTCCTTCCAACTAGGCCTCCACCACTTCAATCCTCCACCAAAGGCAAGCTCATTTAATGGAGATAAAGAGGTTCTCCATCAATAAGGGAAGAGCTTGGGGGTTGAACACTGTGTTCATACTTAAATGACAAAGGGATGCAGACTTAATAATGAAGTAATAATTTATCCAAAGTAACTTTGCTCCCAAATTTGAATTCTCTCTCTTTTTCCATAGCTTAGAATTGGCTTCTTTATAGCCTTCAAAATGCAACTGAAGGGTAGAGTCAGAGAGTTTCCATTATGTGGAAGGCCAAGGATCAGAGATATCCTGTCGTGACATGGAAACCCGACATTTAATTTTGATTTTCTGGCACAAATCCTGATGTACCTGGGCTGTAGTGTAGTAGCCAGCATATATGCTTATTGTATCACTTGCAAGGTGCATACAAGTGGAAAAATATTTATTTTTGTCTCTAGATTCATCAATCAGGGAAAGTAAGTCTGCATAGGTAAATGGAATAAGGCCCTCTCTGCAAGATTGCATAGGGTGAGGCAAATCTTTCTCTAACATATGCCCGCTAATGTGTGAGGTCAAAGTAGTATCTGCAATGGCCGAAATACATTATAAATAACCTAGAAGTGGAATGGTAGAGGACCAGCTAGATGAACTCAATTGCTCATTACATTACACACTAACTTTGCATACATGGCTGCCAAGAATACACTATAGATCCATGTGAAAACTATACCAAATATGTGTCTATGGCCATGAATAGGCAAATAGAAATGTGGTTATATGCCAATAGTTGTCATAGTCATGAACAAGGCCCAGTAAAACCAGTCTCAAAATAAATATGAAGATATAGGTATACCATGGAGTACAATCTGATCTCCCGTGATCACTGAAGTCATATAGGTACTGGTCCAATGAAAAAGGAAGCAACAAATTAGGAAAGCTGCAGCCACATAGTGATGTCTTCAAGTCTTCTACACAATCCGCCAAAGGTGCAAGTCTACATCATGTGGATAAATGAGTTGAGGTCAAACAAAATGAGACATTGTTTGATTACCGGTCATTAATGTATACCATTAACAAATGCGAGGCAACCTACCGATAATGAAAGTAGGTATCAAGGCACCGAGTACATTCTTAAAAGTGTGAATAAAGGAGTCAGTGTTGAACACCTAAAGAATCCATTGATCAGGAGATATTAATGTATTCCCAACTGTCGATTGTGAGAGATCCTGCGACTAATGAATGCAAGTCTCAAGGTACTCATAAGACTCTAGGTCCCATTTCCAGATAATGGGCTGATGTCGATGGAAAGAGACCCACTGAAAGGAGATCATTTAGGCATCTCTCATCAGTCAAAATGAGGTATAAAATAGGAGATTCATGATTTGGTGGAAATTGGACGAAGAACAAGTTTCACGAACCAATGACCTGGTGCATCTTTCGCATGTGCCAAGTACAAGCGGTAAACAAAAAAGACCCTCTGAATAGAAGCCAATGATGAAAAATGCTAACAAAGGCGAGGAAACCACCAATAAGGCTAATGGAATCCAAGACACTGCATGAATCCCAATGTGTGAATAGATGTGTTTCCATCGAACACAAGGGAAACCACCCAGTCAACAACCAATAATGAAATGTCGACTGTTGGGTTCAAGGTGACCTACCAATGATGAAAGTGGGCCAGTGTGAATGATAGGACTAAAGTATCATGTGATTCTGAGACAAACTGTGGGCATGGATGATATGAAAAGTCAAGAGTTCTGAGGAGTGGCCGACACAAGTCTATAGCATGAGACATATGGTGGACTATCACAGCATAGACCCAATGATAAAATCATGAGATGCAAGAGGCATCAATGAATTTCTCTGTAGGGATTGGAAGAGTAACCGGTCGGTAGAGAAGACTCTGTAACAAGCTCAACTTCCTAAGGCCATGCTAAAACAAAAATTATGGTGAATGGACTAAAATAACTTTTTGTTTTGTTCAAAGGCGACACGACTGTTGTCGATATAAGATAATACTCCCTTTCCACCCGTCATTTTTTTTTTTTTTATAACAAACAAATGCTATGATACAGAGGAGGAAATGAGTGTCTCAAGTAAGAAAAACTATTTTCACCAGTGGAACATACCTATGCTTAATGCAGGGAAGTGCATGCAAGAGATGGACACTCGGGGAATGTTCCCTCCTAGGTATAGGGTGTCAAATTGTGAATGATATAAACAAGGCTCTTCTTTGTTGAGGATGAAAAAATGTTGAGGCAAACAGTATATAACACAAAAGAGAGAACCATATATAGGCTCAATAATACAAGCAGGGGCATGAGATGAAATCACAACTTAACGCCAAAAAATGTCCATTTTTATGTCTTTTAGTCTTCTTGGTGTGAAAAATGGATAAACTTCTGCCAAACAGATGTCTTTTCAAATCTGATTTACGAGTGTGAAAACAAAAATTTCTCTCGACGATCTTTTATATTTTTGGTAACGAGTCAAAAAAGAGATTAACAAAGGCTCATGATATTTCAAATCCAATTTAACGAGTGTGAAAGGAACAAATCACTCGACAATCTTTTCTCTTTTTAAAGACGATATGGAAAAGAGATTAAATTAAACTTGTGGATGCTATTTTAATTAGTATGTAAGGGGGGAGGCCAAGGCTCCCATACCGACGTTTTACGGAATGTCAATATCTTACGAATAGTTGACATAAGCTTGGGGAAACCCAAATCTCTCCAAGTCGAGGAGGATAAAGAACTAACTAAGGACATAGTCTCTATGATAAATTGGATAATGTCTCTTAACAGAAAATACATAGGTGGGGGTATTGGATACCCCATGGGACTATCCTAGTCCAAAGTGATATCCTCAAAACCATTAGGGAGAGGTCTTGGTGAAACAAAGACTCTCTCTCATTCAGAAGGTGCAGGATCAGGAATACTGATGACATGATTGAAGGATGCATCACTCTCTACAAGGAGAGTAAGATTGACCAAAGATTGCACTGGTACGACCACTTCTTCAATTCTATGTTGAAGAGGATGCAGGCTCATAAGGATAAGGGATACATCACCCTTGAGAACGGGGGTGTGATCAAGAGAGGATTGCAATGACATTACTGTCATGTCAATCGGAGGAAAAATGTGTGGGGAAACCATAGATGCCTCAGAATCTGAAGGGCCCTTAGGCGAGCACCACGCTTCTAGTATCCCAGTCATGGATGGACATAAACGAGTAATATGACTTCCTTCATAGGTCCTACAAAGAAATTTAGGCTTATGTATGAGGTGTCTGGGCTTCTTAATGCCCCTAGTGTTGTTCAAGATGGTCAGTGGCATACTATCAACATGACCAACAAAGGTGGAAGAGTCATGGTACTTACAGGTCGGAGATGCGGAATTGATATAACTTATGGAAACTAAAGTGGTTCCCCCAACATGACTAGCAGCGGCTGGGTACGGGTTGTCAACATAACTTGTAGAAGTTGTCGACCCATCTCCAACATGATTGGAAGAGGTTCGTGATGGAGCTCCAGTATGAATGACAGTGATTGGATTAGCCATGGATTGCGGCATTTGATGCCAAAGTCTAGGGAAATATTGATTTTAAAATATTGTAGGCCAGGAAGGGCCCTGGTTTACCCCATTTCTGGAAAGGTAGTATCCTTCGTTTAATTGATTCAGAGAAGTTTGAATGGGCATCAACTGAAGTCTGTGAAGACACGAATGTACGATAAGGATTATTCGAGTGAGGATATATGTTTCCCCCTTGTAAAGGGGACCCATGAAGCAGGTACCCCGAACCGTAAAACTAATTATCCCTGTATGAAACACCCAGGGATACATGAGGACTCGCCATGGAAAAAATGTTCAAAGGAACTGACATGGCGGACGGAGGATACATAAATGGGTTGTAATAAGTAGAATAAGAACCCATCTGAGTATTGGCTCCTGAAGGAGAATATCTGGGATTGGATCCGTAAGAGAGGAGGTTCCATCCTCCTGTCATGAAAGCAGGTTGAGGGACATGACTCATATCAAACGAAGATGTAGGCATCAGGGCCATGGTGCCCCGAGATCCCATGCTAGGATTCATATAAGTGGACTAGGGAGAGGATTTCAAGGGTGAAGGCATATCAATGGGAGAATGACTAGGGACCCAAGGCACTGATTGAGTGCCAAAGTTCTACATACCATTATAAGAAATAGGAGTCATCCCCATGAACTGAGTGGGCATCATGGGGTAAGCAGCAGTAAACGAGGGAGCCAAAGGGACTCCACTATCCATAATGAGGACTTAGTAAAGACTCTTAAGGCCAACTAGTAATAAAAGAGAACACCAAAAGTCAAATGGCCAATATGCATGCAAATGGGATGAAGTGGCTGAGTGGAAGGCATGTCTCATCCAAGAGGGACTTGAGACTCCCTGCTAAATATTGGAGGTAAAAAAATAAGTTATAGGGGCCCTCATGGGCTTAAAAACCAGTTGGTAAGATCCCCCCGAAGAGGTAATCCAGCCCCTATTTGACCCAGGGTACTAGCAGAATAACTCTTGTAAGTAACCTATGAGATACCTAAGTCAAGCAACTAATAAAACATTGTATAACTGATGCACAGGCGAGTAGTCGTAAGTCTAGATCACCATATGGTTAGGGTAGAAAATCCTGCAACCTTGAAAGCACCACCTCTCATGGAGGTATGGGCACTAGGAATATCCCCAAATACAAATAAATCCACAGAAATATCTCCGACGCTAGGCAAGAATCCAGGGGATATCCCTTCAACTAACTTTGCGCGACCTCGTGATTAAATCCGGTGTGAGTGAAGCCTCCTTATCTTACCAATTATATAATGGAATTCTCAAATCCCTTTCTCAAACACACATTTTGATTTAATTTCCTTGGAGAAGTTTACTCACAAAATCCTATTCCAAGGCACTAAATCCTAGGCTAGTTTGTGCACCCTATAAAATAAAATTGTTAGTAATAAATTTTAAATTATAGCGTTGATTTTATGGCCATGATTACTGAAAAAGGTATATGGTCATGAAACCAATGGTGTTAATACTCTACAAGAAAGTAAATATGAAAATAATGCAAAGTCCAACTTTAACTTTTAATGTATGATATGCTCCTAAAAGTGATGCAATTTTCAAATTCAACTCTGCGATTCAAAAGTAAAAAATGCAATCTTTCACTGTATGCACTAAGCTAATGATAAAAACTCAAAAGAAAAAAAATGCCAAGCAAAGCAAAATGCCTATATTTTTGTATTTTCAATATATCAAAACTGAAAATGCATGAACTGAAAAGTAACTTGATGCATAGATATACTACGTATAAAAAATAGATAAATCAAGAAGGATATCAAGCAATAGAACACCCAGCTCAATGTATAAGGACAATAAAAATGAAAATATGAAGACAAAAAGTTTGCCCAAAAATTCAACCAAAAGAGGGTTTCTTGTCATCCCACAGGTACTCAACAGGAACTACAGATACCTAAGAAGGCTCAACAAGCATCGAATCCTACCCAAAAAACACCACACCAAACAAACAGGAAAGGAGAAAATGTGTACGCAACTATTTGAGAAAATAGAGTGTATATACGTAGCTTGCAGTGAGACAACCCACATGTTTACATGACTATCAAGCAAAAGGGTGTGTATATGCTTTGAAGCAAGTCCAAGCAAGGGAGAAAATATGAAAACTCAGACCCAGAGTGAACTAGAGTTGTCAAGCAATGATATGAAAAGAACCACAATAGAAACAAGAGAAATCTAAGGAGAAAATTACTTCAAATACTAAGAAATAAGATTCTCCCCACTGGTGTTTCCAATTCTATTACGAGGAAAATATCTCTATGGCTAGGGTGAACCACAACAGACAGGTATGACTACAAAAATCAACTCAATTCCAACATGTGCTATATAAACTAATATGCAAGAGAGATAATAAAGAGGCCTACCTCGTCCAAACGTTTGATGATGTCCACCATGGAGCTCTTTGACCCAAAGCTTTATACCTGCAACAAGTTCTCAACAAACAAGCAAAGAAAGCATATAGTGATGATATAACAGGTTAGCACATTAGATAGCATAATCCATCAATATATAAAACAAACATGCTCATGGATCATAACACATATATTTGCAAGATATCAATTGGAAGGGAAAGGAGTATTTCTATTAATAAATTATCAGGAGAAGTGAAACATTACAGACTTCTTTGTAGGCACGGTTAGGAGCCAAGAAACCAAGTTCCTTCCAACTAGGCCTCCACCACTTTAATCCTCAACCAAAGGCAAGCTCATATAAGGGAGATAAAGAGGTTCTCCATCAATAAGGGAAGAGCTTGGGGGATGAACACTATGTTCAGACTTAAAGGAAAAAGGGATGAAGACTCAATAATGAAGTAATAATTTCTCTAGAGTAACTTTTCTATCAAAGTTGAATTCTCTCTCTTTTTCCATAGTTCAAAATTGGCTTCTTTATAGCCTTCAAAATGCAACTGAAGGGCCGAGTCAGAACGTTTCTAGGATGTGGAATTCCAAGGATCAGAGATCTCCTGTCGTGACATGGAAACCTGACATTTAATTTTGATTTTCTGGCACAAATCCTAATGTACGCAGGCTATAGTGAAGTAGCCAGCATATATGCTTGTTGTATAGCTTGCAAGGTGCGCACAAGTGGAAAAATATTTATTTTTGTCTTTGGATTCATCAATCAGGGAAAGTAATTTTTCATAGGGAAATGGAATAAGGCCCTCTCTGCAAGATTTCATAGAGTGAGGCAAATCTTGCTCTAACAGGGGGAGGCTTGACTTCTACAAGGATTGAGTTATACACCTTCAAGAAACCGTCTGATAATTCCTGCACTGTCTCTTCTGGTTCTTTCTTCATATTATTGTACTGTGTTAACAATTGCAAAGGGTTTTTCTTGTCCACCCATTTATTCAGGAAAGGCGTCTCAAATGCGGTGAAGTCTCGAATGCTCATGGGAAGGAGGGATTTGAACCATTTTTTTACATATCACAAAAGGCTCTATGAAAACAGTATCATTTGTGTGTTTTCATAGTCCACCTCCTCCAGGTTGACGAAATCATTAAACCAGTCTAGGTGCCTATGGGAAGAAACAATTCCTTCAGCATCATAGACACTGATTTTCTGGCTATAATTCTGAGGAAATTTATGTAGTTGGGATGGCAGGATGAGGGGGGCGAACCTGGTGGCCATGGCTCCAAGAGGATTCAGATTTTGAGGGATATTATTTGATATCAGGGATTTGAATTTCTTCAGGTCAAAAAAAGTCTCATCCAAGTTGTTTTTTGACTCAGACCTAAAAAGGATTTTCTTGAATAATTCATCAAACTCAAGGTCATCGATGCTCTGCACACAATCTTTGGGTAAGTACAGGATTTTGTCCAGGTAGTAGAATGGGTCTGGTGCAGAATCTTCTCAGGGTTGTATGCAGTCTCTGTAGGGTTTGGGTCAGGATTTTCTCTGGTATAGATCGTCTTTGGAGCCAGGGTTCATGAACTGTGCTACTTGGAGCTACTGGTCTTTTGGACTGGAGTTACCAAGGTAAGGGTTTCAGAAGATATGGATGTTTGTCCCTTTGTTACCCTTAGGGTTCAAACTGCAATGTTAATCGTTATCCCATGGAAAATCTATTTAATTTCATCCCCGGCAATGGTGTTAGAATGTTAGCACTCCGTAAATCTGTTCGGTTGATAAACAATTGACGAAGGTAACTTTTTCAACCAACTTTGAGACCACAAACAAGTATGTATTATGCGTGTGGTGTATCTGGAAAATGCATAGGGAGGGAATTTTGATCAACCTAAACTGGCAAGGGAAATTGCAAACAAAGTGTGGATCTGGTTTCACAACTGAAATGAGTGTCGAGCATCTGAAATTTATAACAAGTCAGGCAGAAGGAGGGATCGTGTTGGAGAACCATGAATTCATGGCAACAAATGTTTTGAATCAAATTGCAATTTTTTTATGGCACATCCCTGCATGTAGAACACAGGCGATAAGGTTTGCAGGGACTGCATGATATGAACTCCACAATTTTTCATTCCCTCGACCCTCATGATGAACTGATAATAGTTGTTGCACTTGCCGATGCGACTTCCATTAACTAATTGACTTGACCTAGGGCACATAGAGATTGATTTCTTAACAAGACTCGAATCTTTGGAAAATACATACCCGTACCACTTATACATGTTTCAAATTTGACATCCCTTCTCATTTCCAAGGGCCAAATGACCACTTGCTGAATTCGACCCCACAGTGCTACGTACCTGACTTCACATGTTTGGGTGCATGGGCCATACCCCGACTAAAACTGACTCTAAATGGAAATAAAAATAGTCTTGCTAACATAGTGTATGGATGAAGTGATGAGACCATTCTTCTGGTGTTGTCATAGTCCATAGTGTTCTGCACTTCTCCAAATGTTCTACTGGTGTCCCCTCTCCATCATATCTCTGCATATAATTTCTCCCCTGCTCTGCACCAAATCTAATGTGAAATAGTCGGTTACATTCGTACCAGTCCTGAATTGTTCCTTTGTGTGCACCCCACCATATTCCAGGTGTATCCTTAACTTCTATGTCCATGGATAAGATCCTCTAATTTTTTAAGACCTCTTCTTCATATCTTATTAGGAATTATTCTAAGTCATTTATGCCATGAAAACTAGGAGGTTCTCTAATCGCAGTACCCACCCATCTGACTGCGCAGTCTATTGTTGTGCACCTTCTTGTGGATACTTTATGTAATCATTGCTGCCAATTCTCCAAACCTGTATCTGAGTCAAAAGAACATGATGTGATGCTCCTGTAGTTGATTACCCCATCTGTCATTGGGTTGATGTAATCTTCTTTGCATGTGGTGGTTCTGTACAACTGGTTTATCTCTTCTAAATCTAGACAAGTTGGTTCTACAAACCATTCTCATTCTGAAGGGTCTAATGGCACAATGAATCTGTATTCTCCCGATTCAAATGTCATCTTCCTTGTATTCAAGTTGATGATAGTCTCATTATCAAATTCCCAATCCAATCCAATTAATTTTGTATAAGGTGTTTTTCCTTCTACTATTTCTATCACCTTAAAGTCTTCCTTAGTGCACACTCCATCCAAATCTAATGTCACACATTTAAGCCTTCCAATTAGCAGAAATCTATGTTGGTTTTCTAATTTTAGTTGGAAATATGAATAGCCTAATATGGGCTCTCCCATACATTTCCATTTCTTCTTGGGTAGAACATTAACTTCAAAACCTAAATAGAGTATAATATCCCCCATATTAAAATCGCCAATGCTTGCATTTAATCTAACTTCCCTACTTGTCCTCCTTCTTGAATGGAGGTGATTGATTGTCTTATTCTCTAATTTTCCCTCTACCTATGTGTTACATCTTTCTAAGCTATGTTGCAAAACTTTAACGGATAATGGATATTTCAGTAGTTTAAAATAGTATTGCAAAAAATCCTTTATGTTACTTACTTTCTCTATAGGTTGTGATTCATTGGTGTGGTCCATTGACAAACACATCTCGTACATTGGTACATGTTGAGTATGTTGTGCAGCTGATGTAGACACAACATCTTGTTTAAGGAACTCTTTTCTATCCTCATTGAATGTATCATGTTCATTACACACATCAAACTGCTTTTGTGTTTTAGTATTTTTCTTGACCCATTAATGTTGTGTTGGATCTTGTCTCATTGTGTCAACTCCTGTATTAGCTCCTTCGTGTGTGACTATGTTGATGTTCCTCCCCTCATCTCTAGATTCTATAGAAATCCATTGTACATTCTGATTATTTTGGTTTCTCTTTTCTTAGATCTTCCCCAATAATGTTGGATATTCCTCTATATCATGGTCTATTGCACGACAGTACATGCATGTCGTAGGTGGAAGTGGGCATTCCCTTGCATAATGTTCTAGCTATTATCAGTTATGGCACACTATTGTACCTCATCTCTTCTAAATCCTCCTCTACCTCGTCCTCCACCTTTGTATCCACCTCGATATCCTTGTGGTGTATTGTACTAAGGTACCTGATTATATTGTGTTGGGTTATATTGTGGTTGCGCATTGTTATACTGAGGCTACACAGTGTTATACTGCATCTACACAGTGTTGTACTATTGTTGCACATTATTATATGGAGGTGGTACCTGGATAAAAAGTGATGCAACTTGCTCTATCATCATTTATTCCTGCACCCTATACATATCTGAAGTTATTTCCCTCATCAAGTCCATTGTCCTACAATATTTGTCATCATGAACCACTAATTTTCAAAAAATGCAGTATGAATTCTTGGGTATTGTCTGGTACTTATGCATCATTGGACAATGATATGGATCATGCCCGTATGTCTTAAATATATTGCACCATGGTCCTCCTATTGGAAAATGGTTTTGTAGCCCTGTTTCCATGTACTGTGTGAAAGTTGGGCACTCATTCTTGTGGTTTCCTTCTATCCTGCATGTGGTACACCAAACAACTTCTATTTTGTATTTGCCCTTATTCTGGTTTAGTTGAAATGTGAGATTCTTCAGATCCTCCTTCATCTCCTCTATTGTTGGGTTTGTCTTCTGATACTATTTTTCTTCCAGCTTTAAGGCTTCCTGCATAGCCTCTGCCTGAGTTTGAAACTTCTGATGTCTCAAAGGGTATTTCAGATGTGGTAGCAGTGAATTCACAAAGATATGTCTATGATGTATGCAAGTCATGACATACTTCAACTTAACCTTCAACTATTTGAACCACTGATTAATCTCCTAAACAGACTCACCTAGTCTCTTCTTGATTTCAATCAGCTCATTCATGTACTTATCTTCTGAGCTAGGATTTTGAAATTCATTTATCAACAACTTCTTCACATTTGCAATAGTCCGTGTTTTTCCTGGTGGACTGTTTATGTTATCTTTTTATCTCAGGAGGTACTCTACATGTTTTTTCTTGTATGAAAATGTTACCTTATGTTGACACTACTAGGCACTTAATTTTGTAATGGGTTTTTATAAAATTGTAAAGTCGTTATTTTATTAAAGTGACTTTTTAATAAAGTGTAGCTTCTAATTTTAAAGTGACTTTATTTCATAAAGTGCACTTCTGTAATAAGTGAAATGTACTTTAATATTTTAATTGATTCATTTTGGAGGGAATGAATCATAACCCTTGATATTGCAAAGGCAATATTAGATCTTGCCCTTCGGATTTAGGGTTGGGGAAGGTGAAAACAAACTTTGGAGGAAAAAGGTCATTTTCATATTTATAAAAGAATGCATTGGGTAGTGTGAAAGACAAGAGAAGGAGATTGAGAGAGAATTTTCGAGTAGGCTTGAGAGAGGAAAATTAGGGCAGCATAGAGGGCACATTTCCCAAGACAAAGTGGGCACAAATCAAGGGAGCATATTTTTTTTAGTTCTTATTTAATTTTAGGTTGTTGGGGGCCATACTGTATGGATCCATATAGTCCATATAGTTCGTACAACAAGGGAAAGAGGGCATGAAAATTGAGGCAGTTTTTGGCACGTTTTTTGAGGCTGAGTTGAGGGTTTTACTTGTTGCTGCTAGGCCATACATAACATTCTGTACAACTGAATTTGTGCATGGAATTCAAGGTACATTTTTCTGGAAGGGCAGTACAACAATACAGATTTGGCATGGATTACAAGGCATATTTTTGGGACTGTTTTTAGTGTGCTGTAAGTGGATTTCCCTTGTTGGAAATTGTGATTTTGTTTCTAATGTGTATTTTCCTAAAGATGAATAATAAGATCTCTCTCTCTCTCATTGGGTTTCCCCACATTGGGGTTTTCCCTAGCATTTTCCTAAATTTTTGAGTTATTCATGGGTGATTGAGTGTCATTAATTGTGTTTATTCCTGCTGTATAATTACTTAGCAATGTGTATTTATGATTATGGAAATTTATGAATGTGGGGTTTAGACATTTCAGAGTTAATGAAAGGTAGTTATCTATAGGTTGCTAAGTGTATGACAAAAATATTAGCTTGTTGATTTTTGTCATTAAAATTTACATGGTATCAGAGCTTGGTCTCTTAGTGACAGTTAACAGTGAGATTTTTGGGAAAATTTGAAGGGGGGGGGGGAATTTGTGATTGTTTCCCTTGAGACATGACAAGGAATATGCCTTCATGTATTATATTTGAGGAGCGGTTGGATGACATCTCCAACTATTTGTAGTGGAAGGTCCAAATTTTAGTTGTTCTCAAGGAGAACAAGATTTGGAACTATGTCAGTTTTGTTTTTTTGGTTCCCACAACAGATCATGTTGCTTTGGTTTTGCATGAGGTTAAGGAGGAAAAATCTCATAGGATTATTTTGGATGGGGTGAAGGATCACCTTATCCCACACTTGGCTGAGAAGAAGACAACCAAAGAGATGTGGGATGCACTTAAGAACATATTTGAGGCAAAGAATGAGAACCAAAAGATGGCCTTGAAGTGTAAGTTGCATGATACCAACATGGGTAAGGAGGAGAGTGTTTTTTCTTATCTTACCCAGGTAGCTCAAGTGAAAGATGAGTTGGTTTCTATTGGAGAGGTCATATCAGATTTAGAGTTGGTGAGGATAGCCTTGAAATGATTCACCAAAAATGGGAAGTCTTCGTGAAGTGTGTGGTGGTTCATGAGCATCTTCCAGATTGGAGAAGACCGTGGGATGATTTCACTCAACATGAGATCCAAGAAGGATCTCACAATAGTAGACAGATTTAGCTGATGAGAATGTTTCTCTTACTGAAAAAAGCAATAAGAAAGGAAGTTCCAGAAGGGACTTGAGTAAAGTCACATGTTATTATTGTAATTAGTTGGGGCACCTTGATTCTCATTGTCTTGAGAGGAAGAAGAAGAAACCAGAGGGGCCTAAGATAGTTTCTACAACAACCATGGGGGACTTTGCTTCCAAGTATGACAAGGAATTTTATTTGGTTACCCCATTTTCCAGTGATGGTAGCAGAGAATTTGGAGGTGATATCAGATTGATTGTGAATAGTGGAGCCTCTTTCCACATGACAAGAATCTGGCGAGTATTCCTAAATATCATAGAGACAGGTCCTGACCGACAGGTGGTAATTGAAGGTGGTATGGCATGAGTTGTACATGGAGTTGCAAGGGTTAG
Organism: Picea mariana; assembly: GCA_032191745.1. Taxonomy (NCBI): domain Eukaryota; kingdom Viridiplantae; phylum Streptophyta; class Pinopsida; order Pinales; family Pinaceae; genus Picea; species Picea mariana. The sequence goes on from JASDQU010014347.1 coordinate 223,075, forward strand.
ATTCCAACTCAAGTATGGAGGATTCTTGGAGCTTGATGCATTTCTCTTTGTTCCAGGGTTGAGGGTTAACTCTCTCTCAGTATTACCCTTGGAGGATGTAGGATATTGTACATTATTCAAGAGGCAACATGTCTTTATCTACAAAGAGGGAGCAGACCCGATGGAACTACAACTGATCGGTGATCAAGTGAATAGGTTTTATATGTTGCAAGGACAACATTCAATGTATGATTCATAGTCGGATGAGGAGAATGAGGAGGCTCCTTAGATTGCGGTGGGGCCAAGGTTTCATTCTTGCATTTCGAGAGAAGAGAGTGAGACTCTACTGAGCACCGACAAAAGGCTCAGCTGGTGTGATCAAACCAATGCTCAGGATGGAGTGGATTCTCCAAGGATCTTAGGGTTTTGGGTAGCTGTCAGGAGAAGATCATCTTGTTCAAGTTATGTGTAGGTGTTGAGGATAGCTACAGTTTCAGATGGAGCTCCTACTAAGAACATTGTGATGGGACCAGATGATGGATATGGCAGCAAGTACATGCCTCGCTAAGAGTGAGTGTTATCTTTTTAGATCGGGAAGTACTCCACATGTTTTGTCTTATATGTGGATGTTACCTTATGTTGAGAGTACTAGGCACTTAAATTTGTAATGGGTTTTTATAAAGTTGTAAAGTGGTTCTTTTATTAAAGTGATTTTTTAATAAAGTGTACCTTCTAATTTTAAAGTGACTTTATTTCATAAACTTCACTTATGTAATAAAGTGAAATGTACTCTCATATTGTAAGTGATTCATTTTGGAGGGAATGAATCATGAACCTTGATACTGCAAAGCAAAGATTAGCTCTTGGCCTTCAGATTTAGGGTTGGGGAAGGTGAAAATACACTTTGGAGGGAAAAGGTCATTTTCAAATTTAAAAAATAATGCATTGGGTAGTGTGTAAGACAAGAGAAGGAGACTGAGAGAGAATTTTCAAGTAGGCTTCAGAGAGGAAAATTAGGGAAACATAGAGGGCACATTTCCCAAGAAAAAGTGGGCACAAATCCTAAGGGAGAATCTATGTTTTAGTGCTGAGTTAATTTTCTATTGTTGGAAGTTGTACTATACGGATCTGTACAACAATGGAAAGATGGAACGAAAATCGAGGCAATTTTTGGCACAGTTTTCGAGGCTGAGTTGAGGGTTTTACTTGTTGTTGTTGGTTCATACAAAACATTCTGTACAACTTAATGTGTTCATGGATTTCAAGGTACATGTTTTTTGGAGGGTTGTACAATAGTACGGACCTGACACAGATTACGAGGAAGATTTTTGGGACTGTTTATAGTGTGTTTTCAGTGGATTTCTTTTGTTGGAAATTGTGATTTTGTTGTTGATATGTATTTTCCTTAAGTTCAATAATAATATCTCTCTCTCTCTCTCTCATTAGGTTTCCCCACATTGGGGTTTTCCCTGGCATTTGCCTAAATTTCTAAGTTATTCATGGGTGATTGAGTGTGGTTCATTGTGTTTATTTCCACTGCATAATTACTTAGCAATGTGTATTTCTGCTTATGGAAATTTATGAATGTGGGTTTTAGACATTTCAGAGTTCATGCAAGACAACTATCTCTAGGTTGCTAAGTGTATGAAATAATTATGAGCTTGCTGATTTTTGTCATTAAAATTTACAGTTTACAACTAGAATCATGTACCAATCCAGCGCACAGTCTCTTAGCATGATAGATAACTACACAATTTTTGTATCCTCATATGTATTATGTTTTTCTTCTGATATCTTCTTACAGATGAATAAATTATTTTTTAGGGTCCTTAGATGCCTCTCCCTGAAATTTTGGTAACCTAATGGTGGGATCATGTCCTGCCATCTTGAACTGTGATGAACTACTACCTCTACGCGATGTATATATTTGACTACTACTTCCTAAATTGGCTCCTCTAGTTGCTTCTCCTTGATTAGATATTGTTCCTGTTGTCTTTCTTCCACTAAAATTAGGTTGTCTAAATGGTGGTGTTCTTCTTGGTGTAATAGTCGCACATGGGGTTATGGGTTCCACACTGACACTGAAATGGATGGGAGTTTTACCTTTTGTTCCTACCCTTGGACCAGCTGTCTTCCTTTCATATGTTTCACATAGGATTTCCTCAATCTGCTCCACATCATCGAGTTCATCTACCTCTTCTTCATCAATTTCCAAGCCCTCTCTATATGCTATGTCTCTCTTATAATTGTTCATATTATATTGGTAAGATACACCATTGTGTGTATTTCTAGTTGTTTCCATGATCTGATTGATCTGATCTTCCTCCATCATGATTGGGTCCATGGCTTCCGTCTTATTTCCCTTATCCATCTCTCTCTCCATTCTTCCAGCTTATGTCAGTGCTTCCCCTCTCCCCCATGCATGGAGAGAAGTTTAGTTGTTTGATGCCATAGTCATTACAAATTTGTTATACAATAAGATCTTGATTGAAGTGTACAAGGATATGGTATACCTACCTCTAGGTCCTCTCAAAAACTCTTTCTCGGTTGCGTTGTGAGACTTCGCGGTATCTACTACAAATTCTGTGATAAACTCGACAACAATATTGTCTAACCAAAAATCTACTATGCGTGTGAATTTGTTGTTAACTTGTTGTAACTACAGGATCTCCACATGATTCCACTCGATCTATCTTATTCTTTTTGTAGGATGGTTGTATTTTAACCTCAATAGCCACTCCTACAACACATGCAGGAAATCATAGAAAAATACCTCATGCAGGTCGCTAAACATGTACTTGTCCAAATATTTCCATTGTGTTATTTTAGGGTTTTTGTTATCCTTCTGTGCAAACTCAATATCCTTTATTTTCATCCAGCCTTCAATCTCCGCCTTCATCATATTTCATGGTATTAACATTCCCTTTTATACCTTCATTCTCCACATGCTTCTCCTATGGATCCCATTCACCCAATCTCATGTAGTTCCAGCTAGAAACATAACCATTTGTTGCCTATTACTCTTTCTATATACTTCTTCGTTGAACCAGGTTCAGATTTGAATAGGTTTCCAACAAAACCCTATAAAAGTATCGTCCCTCCTAATAAATCAGAAGGCCACACAACACACAGAATGTGTTGCACAATATTTATAGAGATAATTCTATGTGTGACTGCAAAGCTCAAGTGCTTGCAATCTGAGATAGAGTGGGGATCTCATATTTTCTTTAATTTTCTTAGGCTTAGTTGATATTTCTATTATTCTTGATATTGATTCATCTGTTAAGTTTATGCATGTACTCTACAAATCTAACAAATATTATCTCTAACAAAAGTATTTATTCATCATCTAATCATTGACAAAAAGTAAATATGCAATTAAAAACACACATAACACAGGTTTTATCATGGTTCACCCCCTCCTGGGATATGTACACAAAGATATAGCTTCTTAGGCTCTTTTATTTATGGTTGCTGCAAAATATGGTGTTGCACGCTCTACAATTTCGATCATACAATCACATAACATATTACACGACCTCAATGAGGTTGACTATATCACACCAGGCTCCTCAACATGCATTCCAACCCTCAATATCTAGCGACTTGACTCTCCTACATCTCAAAATCTTAAAAAATTGATGCAGGAGCATCGCCAACTCGTCAAGGAGCGTCGCCCAGGACAAGCGAGCCAGCATGAAAGACAACGAACAGCTGGACAAGGCCAGCCAAAAATTTTTGAATTCTCAATTAAGAGATGCGGCAATGTATAAATGATCCATTTATGGAAAGCGCCTTTGTATATTTTAGTGAAATTTGAGCCTTTAAGCTCTCGTCCTTAGGTAGATGAGGCATTTAATAGATTTAATGCAGGTAGATAGATGTTTAAGTCTAGATTAGACAGTTTTCAGTTTCAAGAGGGAAAATGGATATAGACACCCTCCTTTGTACATTATTGATAATTTAGAGCCAAGCATTCAGAAGAGAGAGCAAGCAGAGAAATTGTATGCAGAACCCCCATGTACAGATTTGAATTAATAGAAGAGAGTCTTTGATTCAATTTCATGGTTGGTGTTGTTTCTCTGTATATGTTGTTTATGTGCTCCTAAATGTTTTTTTTTTTGGTCATGCATTTGCTTTGAATATACTGTGCATGTGATTTCAGGGTCTCAACTGAAGTCTGAGAGAGAGAGAGAAGAGAATTAGTTTCAATTGTTTCTCTGTCTGAGCCAGGAGATTCCTGCATAGAGTGCAGTTGAATTCATCCGCATAGAGTGTGTTGATGAGGGCTCAGAAGTTAAACACTTATTCTCATTTACTCAGAAGTTACAGGGTTGTTGTGGAAGCCATGTGAGGAAAGGCACAGGCTGAAGAGGAAGTCTTAGTTGTTAGTCTGAGTAAAAGAAGGCAGAGACTACTGTTGCAGGAGTTGCACAGGGTTTGAAGTATTCAATCTTCGAGGTGGTTGAATAGTAAGCGCAAGGGTTGTGCGTGGGTTTCTCTGAAGATTCAAATTCAGAAGAGAAGCTCAGGAGGTTTAGAACTTTTGTGGGTATCGTCAAAAGAAGAGCACAGGAAGTGCATCACGGAAAATTCCAAGGAAAAGTTTAGTGCAGGCGTGGAAGGCAAGCTCGAGAGGAAACACTTAGTTATTTTAGGAAATCCTTGAGGAAGAGGAGCCGACAGTCAGGGTTCACAGAGGAGCCTCACGAAGCCCCGCTGACCATCAGATCTTGGAGAGGTTGTGTGGGATTTATCCCTTAGGCGCAAGAAGGAAACAAGGGCCATCAGGATTTGGCTCATCGGAGTTTACAGAGACAGGAGTTTTGCACCAGCTGAAATCGCGATTAGCGATTTCCCGATGCAACAGGAGCCGTTGATCGTCATGGGGACATGTGGTGTGAGACCACTATGGAAGTGTGGGGTCCAGGCATAAGGGAGTAAAGGACAGGTGGCATCGGAAGTCGGGGATCGGATATTCTCGAGGTGTGAGTTCTGTGTCGTTCGAACTCGCAAATTATAAAATCCCAATAAGGGAAAGGACGTCGTCTCATGGACTGATGGGTCACGTGGGGAAGGAGTAGCCGGAGGAGCTAGCGCCATAGCGGGAGCGCCATCGCGAATCGGGAATCGGGGATTCATAAAGGGAGTAATCCTCGACAACGAAAAAGCTGATTTCCCGATAGGGAAATCCCCGACAGGGACGGAAAAGCGTTGACCTTAAGACCCATCGGGTTTCAGGGTTTTGGATAGCACGAGAACCATACCCACAAGTTTCGCGATAACGTGAAGCTCGATTTCCTGATAAGACAAGGGGAGATCGCAGGAAAAATTCTGTGGGTGTTGTAACTCCTGACAAGGGGTGGAAGAGTAATTTAACTCTTCGGGCCTGAGTAAAAGAAGGTCCTGGTGATCGTGGACATGTCTGGGGTGGACGTCTGCGCCAAAAATGGTATCTTGTCTTACATTCTTTCTCCTAACAAAAAACAAACAGTATAATCCCACCCGGACCTATAGCTCCTAGGTATTTATTTATATTAATTTAGAGCTTATCAATCGTTACAATCTCTTTTAAAAACCCTAACCCTAAATTGGTTAGGTTTTCCTACATACGTACCTTGCAAGCTTTCCTCCTTTGCATGTGGCGTTTCCTCGCACGTGCTTCTTTTCCTGCCAACTGTCTTTTTCCAAATTAATATTTACTTTCCACAAATGGAATTTTCCTCAAAATTGGCACACCCCCAACACATTTCAACACCATTTATGAACCAGATGATGATACAGATGTCAAGTTCAATGAATAAGAAGATACAAAATAAGGATGATTAAAAATATGTTGAGTTGGATCAGGTATGTGACTATATATTTTAATTTGTATGAATTATTCTCTTAAAATAATTTACTTATGTCATGGGTAATTACATGTTTTTAAGTTTTATGCGACGTTTTTATATCCTATGTTACATGTTGTTTAATTATTATGTGAAACCTAAAAGTAGTCTCCAATATACAAAGGTACATGGTAAACTAAAAATATCATTTACAAACACATAATTTAAATATTTACCTTCATTAATTTTTGTTTTGTAGTTTCTATGCATGAATCTTACTATCTTGCTTTCGATTATTTTCTATTTTATAGATTGGGTATTGGGGAATTCAGAGTGATGTGAGGGGTAGGGGAGGGGTCATATGAGCTTCCATATTCATGTGGTTGTCCTTTTTTAGTAGAGGATAAGAAACCAAGAGAATCTCATTCATATTTATATCATCATGATCATAGATGTCATCATTGTTGTCATAGTATTGCATCAACAAAGTTTCGATGAGCGTGTTTTTCATTTCTATAAAATATTTATTCAAACCCTTTGAAAACATGGGAATTTGGACCATGCATTATATGACAAGAAAAACGTGTCTTTCCAAAATCAAATATGACTCACACACCCACTCTATATTATATCTGATCTTGGCCTCGTTTCGTTTGAACTTTTCATTGTGATGACAAATCCCTCTTTTTTCATTCATTCTTTAATAAACACCATAAAAATATTTCCTTGCAGTAGTAGATGTGTGACCGTGTGTTTCGAACGAATTTTAAAAGAAATGAAGAAAATACATTGTACTAGGACTAGACAGGCTCAACAGTGACCTGTGAATGGGGCCAATGTTGAAATTTTTTCAAACTATTTCTGTATGCACTGAAATTTGACATGGATAGATTATTTGCATGCCTTGATGATATGGGATGGTTTATGGACTCAAATTTGACTCACACACCAACTTATTTCCATCATCAATTCATCATGTAAACCCTAAACCCTATTTTTCTTTCAAAGTAAACAAATTTGTTGACACAAGTTTTAAGTTTTCATCGGTCTTTCTTCATTTTTCTTTCAGGTTCTACATTGTATATACAATGTATGTGTGTCATAGTTGTGATGAAAAATCCCTCTTTTTTCATTCATTGTTTAATCAACACCATAAAGTATGTCCTTGCAGTAGTATATGCGAGAACGTGTGTACTTTCGAACAAATTTTAAAAGGAACAATGAAAATACATTGTACTAGGACTAGACATGAGCAAGAATGACCTGTGAATGGGGCCAACATTGAAATTCTTTCAAACTATTTATGTATACATTTAAATTTGAAATGGATAGAGTATTCACATGCCTTAACGATATGGTAGGGTTTCTAGACTCAAATTTGACTCACACACCGACTTGTTTCCATCATCAATTCATCATGTAAAACATAAAACCTATTTTTCTTTCAAAGTATACAAATTAGTTGACACAAGTTTTAAGTTTGCATCAACCTTTCTTCATTTTTCTTTCAGGTTCTACATTGTATATACAATGTATGTGTGTCATAGTTTTGATGAAAAACCCCTCTTTTTCCATTTATTGTTTAATAAACACCATCAAAATATTTCCTTGCAGCACTAGATGCAGGAACATGTCTATTGTCGAACAAATTTTAAAAAGAGCAACGAAAAGACATTGTACTAGGACTAGACATGGGCAACATTGACCTGTGAATGGGATAAACATTGAAATTGTTTCAAATTGTTTATGTATGCATTGAAATTTGACATGGATAGACTATTCACATGCCTTAATGATATGGGAGGGTATATGGACTCAAATTTGACTCACACACCCACTTGTTTCCACCATCAATTCATCATGTAAACCATAAAACCTATTTTTCTTTCAATGTACAAAAATTGGTTGACACAAGTTTTAAGTTTGCATTGACCTTTATTCATTTTTCATTCAGATTCTACATTGTATTTACAATGTATGTGTTTCATATTTGTGATGAAAAACCCCTCTTTTTTCATTCATTGTTTAATCAACATCATAAAGATGTGTCCTTCTAGTACTAGATGTGGGAATATGTGTACTTCGAAAAAAAATTTAAAACGAACAAAGAAAGGACATTGTATGAGGACTAGACATGGGAAACAATCACCTGTGAATGGGGCCAATGTTGAAATTGTTTCAAATTGTTTCTGTATACACTGGAATTTGACATGGATATACTATTTACATGCCTTAAGGATATTTGAGAGTATCTGGACTCAAATTTGACTCACACACCCACTTGTTTCCATCATCAATTCATCATGTAAACCATAAACCATATTTTTCTTTCAAAGTATACAAATTGGTTGACACAAGTTTTAAGTTTGCATCAACCTTTCTTCATTTTGCTTCCAAGTTCTATGTCATTGTATATGCAATGTATGTGTGTCATAGTTGTGATGAAAAATCGCTCTTTTTTTGTTCATTGTTTAATCAACACCATAAAAATATATCCTTCTAGTAGTAGATGAGGGAACATGTGTACTATCAAACAAATTTTAAAAGGAACAATGAAAAGACATTGTACTAGGACTAGACATGGAAAACAATGACCTATGAATGGGGAAAACATTGAAATTGTTTCAAATTATTTTTGTATGCACTGAAATTTGACATGGATAGACTATTAGCATGCCTTAAAGATATCATAGGGTTTCTGGACTCAAATTTGACTCACACACCCACTTGTTTCCATCATTAATTCATCATGTAAACCATAAACCCTATTTTTCTTTCAAAGTACACAAATTCGTTTACACAAGTTTTATGTTTTCATCATCCTTTCTTCATTTTTCTTTTAGGTTCTACATTGTATATACAATGTATTTGTGTCATAGTTGTGATGAAAAATACCTCTTTTTTTGTTCATTGTTTAATCAACACCATAAAAATATGTCCTTTCATTACTAGATGTGGGAATATGTGCACTATCGAACAAATTTTAAAAGGAACAATGAAAAGACATTGTACTAGGACTAGACATGGGCAACAATGACTTGTGAATGGAGCCAACGTTAAAAAATTTCCAAATTGTTTATGTATGCACTGAAATTTGACATGGATAGAATATTCACATGCCTTAACGATATGGGAGGGTTTCTGGACTCAAATTTGACTCACAAACCCACTTGTTTCAATCATCAGTTCATAATGTAAACCATAAACCCTATTTTTATTTCAAAGTACACAAATTGGTTGACACAAGTTTTAATTTTGCATCAGCCTTTCTTCATTTTTCTTTCAGGTTCTACATTGTATATACAATGTATGTCTTTCATAGTTTTGATGAAAAATGCCTCTTTTTTCATTCATTGTTTAATCAACACCATAAAAATTTGTCCTTGCAGTACTAGATGCGCGAACATGTGTATTGTCGAACGAATTTTAAAAGGAACAATGAAAATATATTGTACTAGGACTAGACATGCATAACAGAGACCTGTGAATGGGGCCAACGTTGGAATTTTTTCTAACTATTTCTGTATGCACTGAAATTTAACATGGATAGACTATTCACATTCCTTAATGATACGGCATGGTTTCTAGACTCAAATTTGACTCACACACTGACTTGTTTCCATCATAAATTCATCATGTAAACCAAAAACCCTATTTTTATTTCAAATTACACAAATTGGTTGACACAAGTTTTAAGTTTGCATCAATATCTCTTCATTTTTCTTCCAGGTTCTACTTTATATATACAATGTATGTGTGTCATAGTTTTGATGAAAAATACCTCTTTCTTGTTCATAGTTTAATCAACACCATAAAAATATGCCCTTGCAGTACTAGATGCGGGAACGTGTGTATTGTCGACCAAATTTTAAAAGGAACAACAAAAATACTTTTAACTAGGACTAGACATGGGCAACATTGACCTGTGAATGGGGCCAATGTTGAAATTTTTTCAAATTGTTTTTGTATGCCCTGAAATTTGACATGGATAGACTATTTTCATGCCTTAACAATATGGGAGGGTTTTTGACTCAAATTGTACTCGCACACCCATTTTTTTCCATCATCAATTCGTCATGTAAACCATAAACCCTATTTTTCTTTCAAAGTACACAAATTGGTTGAGACAAGTTTTAAGTTTGCATCAACCTTTCTTCATTTTTATTTTAGGTTCTACATTGTATATACAATGTATGTGTGTCATAGTTATGATAAAAAATCCCTTTTTTTTCATTCATTGTTTAATCAAGACAATACAAATATTTCCTTGTAGTACTAGATGCAAGAACGTGTATACTGTCAAACAAATTTTAGAAGGAAAAATGAAAATGCATTGTACTAGGACTAGACATGGGCAACAATGACTTGTAAATGGGGCCAACGCTGGAATTTTTTCAAACTAATTTTGTATGCAATGAAATTTGACATCGATAGACCATTTTCATGCCTTAATGATATGGGAGGATTTTTGGACTCAAATTTGACTCACACACCCACTTGTTTCCATCATCAATTTATCATTAAACCATAAACCCTATTTTTCTTTCAATGTACACAAATTGGTTGACAAAATTTTTAATTTTGCATCAACCTTATTTCTTCAATTTTCTTCTGGGTTCTACATTGTATATATAATGTATATGTGTCATAGTTGTCATGAAAAATCCCTCTTTCTCGTTCATTTATTAATCAACACCATAAAAATATGTCCTTGCAGTACTAGATGTGGGAACATGTGCAATGTCGAACAAATTTTAAGAGGAAAAACAAAAATACATTGTACTAGGACTAGACATGGGCAACAGTGACTTGTGAATGGGGCCAATGTTGAAATTTTTTCAAACTGTTTCTGTATGCATTGAAATTTGACATGGCTAGACTATCCACATGCCTTAACGATATGGGAGTGTTTTTGGACTCAAATTTGACTCACACACCCACTTGTTTCCATCATCAATTCATCATGTAAACCATAAACCATATTTTTCTTTCAATGTACAAAAATTGGTTGACACAAGTTTCAAGTTTGCATCAACCTTTCTTCACTTTTCTTTCAGGTTCTACATTGTATATACAATGGATGTATTTTATAGTTGTGATGAAAAATCCATCTTTTTTTGTTCATTATTTAATCAACACCATAAAAATATTCCCTTACAGTACTAGATGAGGGAACGTGTGTACTGTCGAACGAATTTTAAATGGAATAATGAAAATACATTGTTCTAGGAATATACATGGGAAACATTGACCTGTGAATGGGGCCAACGTTGAAATATTTTAAAACTATTTATGTATGCACTGAAATTTTACATGGATATACTATTCACATGTGTTAACGATATGGGAGGGTTTTTGGACTCAAATTTGACTCACACATCCACTTGTTTCTATCATCAATTCATCATGTAAACCATAAACCTTATTTTTATTTCAAAGTACATGAATTGGTTGACACAAATCTCTCACTTAAATAACTCTTATAACACCTAACTCATGATACTCACCCATTGTGTACCCATAATAGAACCCCTGCACCTTGTAAATTTTATAACTCATAAACCCTATAACACCTAATCTTCAATCGCAAACACACACAACCCATAATATCTAATCGCAATAACCCTTAGCTCCCAACTTCTAATGCCTATAACTTCCAATGCAAAAATAAATAAGTATATTTACCTTAATCCATATAACATGTAATATAGTCCTCGACGTGTACAATGGTCGGTGATGGCGTTTTTTGTTAAGGAACTTTGTAATGTTAATTCATCGGTTTGAATCTTCTAGGGACACCATAAAACCCATCCATGTTAAGGGTCGGTGTGGCCTAGACTCGGTGCGATCCCCGAGTGATTTTGACAGCTTAGATGCCCCTAGGTAATGGTTTCTTAGCTAATGGTTACAAATGCTTTACCAGCAGGTTACAGTCACATTTATAAAAAAAATAAAAAAATATAACATGTAATCCATGTTACTTATACTATCCATTAATCAACATGATCGCTAACGATCACAATATATATAATTTTATAAACCATTCTTTCCTACAGTGTATCACCCTTAATATTTATAAATTACAACTCCTAAATATAATACTAATGAGGCTATAACAACTAAATTTTAATTACCACTATAACCTTTCACACTTAAGTACCCTTATAACCCATAACAAAAAAACCTCATAAATTACAATATAACTCCAAAATCTTGTAATATTAAACCCCTAACACCTATAACCCTAATTTATAATGCTCATAAATTTTAATTCCCTTAAAACTTACCCCTATAACCTCTAATCCCCATTTCCTTAACCCTTTTAAACCTAAACTAATATAAGAAATAACCCTTATAACCCAAAAACCCTAGCACTTTTATCTTCTAACATTAATCCATATAATCATTTTATCTTAATAACCATTATAACCCCTAATACATATAACAATTATAACCCCAAACCCTATATAACATCTAATCTAACTAATACCCACTCTAACTTATAACCCTTATATGTATCACCACTATCCCCGTAACATCTACCTATTATAACCATCATCACCCCTAACCTCTAAATCCTCAACAAACATAAATAATAACCCATAATACTTAAATTTCCTAATCCCTAACCCTTATAACACCTAATTGTTGCAAACCCTAACACTTATAACTGTTACCCATATAATTATTAAACCTTATAAACATTAAATCACATTATCATTAATTCTTAGAACATGCATATTCATCAATCCCTACCCTCTATAACCCTTATCCACTATGACCCCTAACCACAAAACTGTAGAACTCATCTCTTCCCTAATGTTTAATATAATCTCTCACTTAAATAACTCTTAAAACCCTTAAGTCATAATCCTCATCCATTGTGTCCACATAATAGAACACCTACACCTTGTAAATGTTAGAACCCCTAAACTCTATAACGCCTAATATTCAATCAAAAACACACACAACCCATAATATCTAATCCCAATAACCTTTAACTCCCAACTTCTAATCCATATAGATTCCAATGCAAACATGAATAACTATACTTACCTCAATCCATATAACATGAAACCACTAATCCATCTTACTTATTCTAGCCATTAATCACCATGACTACTAACCATCACAATATATATAATTTATATAAACCCTTTCATCCTATAGTGTATCACCCTTACAACCACTTATAACTTCTAACTTTAATCCATATAACCCCTTTATCTTCTCAACTATTATAACCCCTAATTCCTATAAGAACTATAACCCCAATCCCTATACAACATCTAGTATAACCAATATCCCCTCCAACTCATAAACTTTAGAAATATCATACCTAACCCCTTAACACCTACCTATTATAACCATCATCACCCCTAACCTATAAACCCGTATAAACACACAGAACTAGTAATGCATACTTAAATTACCTAACCTCTAACCCATGTAGCACCTAAACATTATAAAACCTAATCCATATAACCCTTAAATACTAGCATATAACTCATAATCTCATATCTCCTAACTTGTAAAAGCAACACTAATAACCTCTCACACCTAACCTTAATTCCAATAGACCATAAATCTTTTAACTCTTACCCATATAATTCCTAAAACTTATAATCATTAACTTATATTATCATTAATTCTTAGAACATATAGAACACATATATAACCCCCACTCCCTATAACATTGTACCACTAACCCATATCAACCCATAATATAACCTTAAATATCTAAAACCCTAAACCCCTATGACCACGAATCCATAACAACAAACACCTATAATTTATCACTTTAATCCTTAATTTATAACACCTATAACCCCTAACACCTATTACATGTGTAATTTTCACCCATTTGGATATGAATCTTAACCTCTATAACTCTTATTCCATAACACTACAACCCATAACCACTATAGTACCTCAAAACTAACCCCTAATATCTAATCCATTTAGCTTTATCACCCCCAACCATAATGACCCTTAATGTAAGAAAATAAACATTATTACCCCTAGTGATTATAATCCCTAACCCTTATCATCACTTAAACACTAGAACCCTTTTAATTTTCAACACTTGTAACCCTCTAACACTTATCACCCCTAAAATATATAAGTCATAGCACCAATAAATATTAACTATTATATCCCTTAAACCTTATAAAACCTAACCCCTTTATTCATTTAACCCCTAGCTCCTATAACATCTAATACTTAATATCTAAATTCTATAACCTCTAACCATATAATCACTAACTCTTAGAACCACTATCATCCATAAACCCTAAGATAACTCCAATAATGTCTAACTCTTTATAGAACCTACTTCTTAACATTGTAACCTTTAACACCTAACTATTATAACTCAATCACACCTAACCTATATAAACCCTAATATAACCCATCACTTGTATAACCTTTATACCATTATAATTCATAACCACTATCCTCTATAAATTAACCCTCATAACCCCTTACCTCCAACATGCATCAATGTTAATTCTTAACTCATATAACACACTGCATTTTTACTCTTATAACACATATTTGTTGAACGTTATACGTTATCACCTCTAACCCTATAACCATTATAACCATTATAGCCCTCAAACCTTCTTACCCCTAACAATTATCCCTTCAAAACCATAAATACTAACTCTTGTAGACCCTAAGCCTTATAAAGTATAGAAATTAACACTTATAAACTTAATCGTCAACACATAACCCTTAACCTCTTTAACTAGTACCAATATAACCCATTTCTCATAACCCCTTCTAACCCCCAACCCTTATAACATTGAATCCATATAAATCCAAACCCTAAAACAATAACCCCTTCAACCTATAAATTCTAACCCTAATGCCTCACCCATATAACCCCATTAGACCCATATCACCTAATTCTTAATAGTTATAACCCATATAAGTCTTAACACTTATATTATATAAATCCTCTAAATAATATCATCATAACCCATGCAACTCATAAACTTTAACCTCTATTGTTTAGAATCCTTATAATCCATAACACCTCATCTTTATCATTAATTAACTTGCAAATATTATATTAACCCCTTACTCCAAAATCCCTTTAACCTCTATATCCTAAAGCCCCTAAAGAATATAACCTTTATAAGCATGTAACCTCTAATCACTTCAACCTGTTCTCATCCTGTTCATCTTGTTCGGTACCAAACTGAGTGGTTTGGATGTTAAACCAGTCACTTTGGTAATGAACCAGCTGA
>JASDQU010014347.1:263231-280228 GCA_032191745.1 Picea mariana
AGGGCCAAGAAACCAAAAGGTTTCTTGGAGCTAGGAAGCCGGCTAGGCTCCTAGTTGGCAGGGAGGATTCTGTTGTTTTACTCTAGGAAAGCGGGAAAAGAATGCTTGGAAGCACCCAGGACTACATTACAACCGATGAGCTTCAACAAGCTAAGGAGGAGGTATTTTTCGGTGGTATTTGGTTATTGATATTTTGTATGTACTTTTGTTTTAAGTTCTAAATCATAGAATTAACATATTAATTATTTCATCATGTTATTTAGATTTATCATTGAGAAAATGTAGAAGAATTGTGTAAATGAAAATCAATGAAATTATGTTAAAACAAAATTGTTATTGTGTATGTATTTAATGAATGATTAATTGCTTAGCATCTTGTAGACGGGTGCTACAGGAGGAGATATAATACATGTCCAGGGTCCCTTATTCATCAGCAACTGGCAACTTGATGTATGTGATGGTTTGTACAAGACCAGATATTGCGCATGAAGTGGGAGTTATGAGTAGGTATATGAAAAATCCAGGCAAATAACATTGGGAGGAAGTAAAGTGGATTCTTAGGTATTTGAAAGGTACTACTACTCATGCATTATGTTTTGGAGGTTCAGACATTGTTCTACAAGGATATGTTGATTCAGATATGGAAGGTGATAAAGATAGTAGGATGAGCACTAGAGGGTATGTTTTTACTGTAGGTGGAATAATAATAAGTTGGAGCTCAAAACTAAAAAAGGTTGTTGCACTTTCAACAACAGAGGCAATGTATGTTGCTACTACAAAGGCTAGTAGAGAGATTATTTGGTTGCAGAGTTTTATGGAGGAATTGGGAAATAAGCAAGAGAATAGCAGGTTGTACTGTGACAACGTGAGTTCCATTCATATTGAAAAGAAATAAACCTTCCATTCAAATACTAATATTATACATCGCAGGTACCATTTCATATGATTTGTCTTGGAAGATGGACATTTTAAGTTGGAAAGGATACATACTAGCCATAATCCTACAGACATGTTAACAAAGGGAGTAACCAGGGAGAAAATGAGTTCCTTCTTAGTTTCATTTGGTATTCAAGCATGAAGGTGAAGATGATAAATTTTCTAGGTCCAACAAGGATCATAGTCCAATAGATACAAAAACGGTGGAGTTTTTGAGATCAATCTCCAATTGGGGGAGTGTTGGTTATGGAGCCTGATTATCTTCATGATTCAGATGTTTTTGTTTTTAGTTGTGTTTATACCCTATGAATACTTTACACACTACAATACTATACACCCCTCCACACGGGGGATTTGTAGGGGGGGCTTTCCCCCCTTGCAAGGTCTGGGGGCAAGCAGGCCCCTGGCGGGGGTTTGGGGGTGAAGCCTCCGAAGGAAAAATTGCCTTATAAATGTATATTGTAATTTCATAGTAAATATAGACCGTTCATTATAAGGTCACAAATATGACGATAGAAGTTATGTTAGGGTTTTTTTCCCTAGAAGGAAATCCTCTTTTATGAGGGAAATGTATTGTGACTATTTATCATTGTGAATATTGTATTTTGAGAGAAGAGAATGTGAGAGAAAGAAGAGGAAGTTACAATGGGTGTGTTGTACGTTGTATCCCTTCATTTGCTAGATAATAAAAAGGAAGGACTTGGCAATTTCTTTGGTGGACGTATCCCACATTGGGTGAACCACGTATATATGTGTCTCTATTGTATTTTGTATCTTCTATATTTTATTTCCACATTTGTTTTTTATTTTATTTCTTTGCGATCATGTGTTTCTAACATTGAGGCACACACAAGAGGAGGAGGTAGAGGGTKCTACTGATGATAGGGAGCCCAGTATAGGGGATGAGTTTGATGATATGAAATTATTTTTTGTAGCCTATAGGTCTTAGCATGTTTTTTATTGGAATCTAGAGTCCATCTAGAGCCTCTATGTTTATGTATTTTGTTTCAGATATGTACCACACTATGTGCCATTTTTTTATATTCATATTTACATACTATATACAGGAGAATTTTTTTCATATTTGGTGTCTAATGGTCTGGATTTACATTTATGTGAATGAATCTAATAATATATATATTTTTTATTATAATTTCCATGTTTTATATATTTTTTAAGTAGATCGATTCATAAATGCGGTTCAATGCCTAGTTCTGGATAGATCCTAGTCTAAATCTCAGCCAATTCCAATTTCATTTCCAACTCTAATAACTTTGGTATTTAGTCATATTTATGTATTCTTCATAATGTATTTTACCTATTTAATAGAATTGCACGTAGAAGGTTAGGGCCTTATATACTCCCCCACTAACAGTCATTGATGTCCCTGAGAACATCCTCAAAAAAATATTTTCCTCCAAATATGTTGTCTACATTCATGCATCCATATGAAATTGGCTTGTACAACAACTTTACACTGTTGTTGCAAGAATTACTTGTGCAACTGCTCACTATCCATTACTTTCTTAAGTGAATGAAGCATTTTTTGCCAACTCTATTATAACGTTATGAGCTACTTAAATATTGTTACTACTACAATATATTGTGGCTGCAACATGCATTACCATTTCTACTACAACTTCTTTATCTTGTCGTGAAAACATATCCTCCACTAATAAGGTTGTGTAGGTGTCCAAGTGTCACACTTTCCAATCTTATTTATTCTGATACTTTTGGCTTATTTTTGACACGTCCATACATCAAAATTCTACAAGATTGTTGCAACTTGTGGATCCCCAAGCCAACTCCCTATGAATGTATTTCATCATTTTCAAAATGGCTAATTCCCTTCACACTTTGATCTATATGTACAACTCTACTAGACAAAGGAAAGGTCACCACCTTTACTACCAAATTTCAAGTCACCTACTGCAACCCAACACTTCCAACCCCTTCACTAGTATTGGCATGTTTTCTTGGATCAATTAGCCTCTACTACTAACTTTTATGTAGCAAGCCATCTTAAGGAAACTGTGACACAACACCCCTACCTTAGGAGGGTCTGCTTGACCTCCCAACATTTGGATGTTCCTATTCCCTTGAGCCAAAATGGCTCTTTAGTTCCCACTGGAACCTTCAATGCATATAGTACCACGGTTCCTTATTAGAAGTTATGCATGCATGAACAAGCACTAGGCGCGAACCTCCACTCCACATGACCACTTGGCGTGACCACTGACTTAACCCGAAAAGGTGTTTCGGACTTTATGGCTTCACGATTGTTATTGTGAGTTCCCCGACTCCTTCGATTCACGAAACCCCGAAAAGGGCTAATAGGTCTTTAGCTCCTCCCTTATGCTTTCACCATATGACATCCAGCCAAATCTTGGGGCCTTACTTCCGAATGCATCGGGATTTCATGACTTACGAGTTCGTGACACAACTTTTTTCCTTTTCCTGAAGTTCAAACTCCTGACTTCCTCTCCACATATTATTGGCCCTGAACCTCCTAAGATCTGACGGTCTAGATCATGTCAGGTTTCTTATATTGGGGATTCCCAAAAATAGCTTCCTCCACAATTCTGACTTCCGAAATCTCGAAACTGCAATCTCCAATCAACGGTTCTTGTTGATCCAAATCTAACATATTATACCTCTCGTGAGCTTGCAAGTGTTGAAATACACTCAGTCTTAACTTCCCCACTGATCCACTGGATCCAACGGTCCACGGATATCTGCACTTCTCCCTCTAAAAAAATCAAACGTTCGTTCAATCTCTCAAGGGCTCCTGGCCAAATAATTTGGTGTCCTTCCTCCTGAGGTTTGTTTTTACGAGGTGAATTCAACCCTCATCCTTCCTTTGAACTTTCCAAGTATCTATCCCTCATGAGCTTGATTTTTGCTGCAAATTCAAGGATTTCGAGGGATATTTTCCTGCACTCCTTGGGACCTTCATGATAATATATGATTAATTGAAGTCTTCCAACTATGAACACTCCTTGAGACAATAGTTCTTCAACCATTCCCTTGGTTGGAAAGGTCTAATACTTCAAACTGTCTGTGCACGCCTTGCACGACTCTATGCTATACTTGCACTTTTGTTGGTATGAGAACAATGGTATCCCTCCTGAGCTTTCTGAGATAAAATTCAGAATCTTGTCAACGCACTCCTTGTGGACCTTCACTGCACTCCTTATAGGGATTGTTAGGAAGAGAAAAAATTGAAACTCATACTCTCCCTCTCACAGAATTCATACATTCGACATGAAATCATACACATAAAGCTTGAAACAAATGCATAATAGATCATATAAGAAAACTGTAAACATACCATTCAATAGATGTAAATAGTATTCATAACAACACCATGAAATTGAGTCAAAGCATTCTTATATTAACTCAAGTGCTTCTGTGCATGGGTTCTATAGCAATGACTATCTTCTTATACAACTTCTACAGTCTTTGTTCTTCTATGTTCTCTTTCTCTACAACTCTACTCTTACAAATTGAGAATAATGATCCAATACAATACATATGAGGGAGATTTATTGATTTTTCCCTCCTACAAACTCAAGCTATCTAATCAAATTAAAGCCTACATGTACTTTACATTGATTACATTAATTGTCTCCAACTGATAGATGAGAGCAATCACTCAAGATTTGTGTTACAATTCCCAAAACATTTAAGAGAACTTATGTCTCTCTAGATATTACATTCATGTTCCATCCTTTTGAAATTCAAAATATCTTCAAAATGTGTGCTGGTGCGTATCCAGTTGTCCTTTGCTTGCACTTGCTTGCAATGCTCCTGCATCATACTCCTCTGGATGAAAAATTCATGGACTCCTATCCATGATCTCCTTCAGCGTCTGTCCATGTTTATGGATATATGCTTCACTTTCCTAACTGGCATCCTCAATCAGGTGTCCCTTCCACTTTATCAAATATTCAAAATATGTCTTTCTCTGGGTTTTCTTGCCAACTCTCTAGTCAATGATATTTTCCATCTGTGGATTTTCAGCTACATGCATCTATTTGACCCACTGGAATTCCTGTTGATTCTATTCCCCATCTGCTTCATTTTCTCTGTAAGGATACAGATCTACTACGTTGAATATGGGTGATATGCCCACATCATCTAGCAATTCTATCTCATAAGAATTTTCTTCAAATTTTCTTAAAATATTACACGGCCCTATCTTTTTCATCTTCAACTTATTATATGTTCCCCTTGGGAACCTTTCTTTTATTAGATGTGCTAAGACCAAATCTCCCACTTCGAAATGAAGCTCTCTTCTTTGATGATATTCTATGTGCTTGTACTCTCATTTGGAACTCTCCAACTGCTCTTTAATATTCCTGTGGAGCTCTTGCATCTCTGCTGCAAAGTCTTCCACTCTAGCACTCCTGAACTCATTCTGCTCTAAGTCTCTCAACTCAGATACTCCTCTTGGTTGAATTCCATACATTATCTAAAATGGGATCTGTCCTGTGATCCTATTAGGTGAGTCATTATATTCAAATTCTTCTTGCGGCAGAATCTGATCCCATTGACTATGATGTTCAATGACTAAACTCCTCAATAAGTCTCCCAAACTTTGATTTACTACCTCAGTCTATCCATCTTTCTGTGGGTGATATGATGAGCTAAAATATAAACTCATCCCCAAATTTTTTCATAGTGTCCTCTAGAAATGACCAACAGATTTGGTATCTCAATCTGAAACAATACTCTTGGGTAAACCATGAAGTTGAACAACTTCTTTGAAAAACATGTTTGCAATGTGTGTTGCATCACTGATTTTTTGACATGGAATGAAATGTTCCATTTTTTAGAATCTATCGACTACCACGAATATGGAATCACAACCTCTCTATTTCCTTGGCAGTCCTAACACAAAATCCATGGTTACCGCATCCCATGGCCTCTCTAGTACTGGCAATGGTTGATACAACCTTGTATTTTGTCTTTTCCCCTTTGCATGCTGGAAAATTCTACATCTATTGACAAATTTTTTGGCATTTGTCCTTATTCCTAGCCAATTATACAAACTATTCAGTTGTGCAAATGTCTTGTCATCGCTAAAGTGTCCAGCCAATCCCCCACTATGCTTTTCCTTCAAAAGGTTTTCTCTCATAGAACTCTTCGGGATACACAACTGATTTCCTTTGAATAAAAATCCATCTTGGATCAAGTATTCAATCCATTGAATTCGGTCTCTCAAAAAAGGATTCTCACATGCTTCATAAGCATCCTTGAAATCTAAATCATCTCTGTACATGTCCTTAAGGCTATCAAAAACTAAGGTTTTCACACGAAACTCCTGTAGAATCAAACATTTCCTGCTCAATGCATCAACAACCTTGTTAGCATTTCTAGAAATGTTCTTTATAACAAAAGTAAAGTTCTGCATAAATTCAACCCATTTTGTACACTTCTGGTTCAGAGTTTCCTATCTAGTTATAAACTGTAAGGCATGGTTGTCTCTATACAAAATGAACTCTTTCGGAACCAGGTAGTGCCTCCATTTCTTCAGCACTTGTATGACTTCATAAAACTCTTTATCATACATGGAACAATTTATCTTGGCATCATTCAACTTCTCACTGAAGTATGCAACTGGTATATTATCTTGACTTGAGACTACTCCAATTGCAAACCCACTTGCGTCACATCTCACTTGAAATGTCTTACTAAAATCTATCAGAACCAAAACTGGTTATCCAATTATCTTCTCCTTTAACAACTTCTAACTTTTCTTCGTGTCCTCTGTCCAATGAAAAGATTTTTGTCTTTTCTTGATCGTGTCCATCATTGGTGGAAAAATTCCACTAAAATTCATTATGAACTTCCTATAAAAACTAGTTAATCCATGGAAGCTTCTAACTTCAAAGATATTCCTTCGTGACAGAAACTCTTTGATTTCTTTTACCTTCTCAGGATCCATCTTCAAATCGTTCGAAGAGATCAAGAACCCCAAATAAATGAGTTTTGTCTTCATGAAAGACGACGTCTTCAAATTTATCAACAACTTCTCTTGTTGTAACCTGCTCATCACTAGAGTTAAATATCTCAAATGTTCTTCCTCAGTCTTACTGAAGATTAGTATATCATCAATATACACAATTACAAACTTCCTAATGAAATATTTCAAGACTTCATTCATCAATCTCGTGAAAGTACTTGGCACATTTGTCAAACCAAATAGCATGACAAGCCATTCATTCATCTCTAATGTTGTCTTCAATTCATCACCTTCCCTCATTCTAATCTGATGATATCTGCTTTTCAAATCAATTTTTGAAAAACACTTTGCTCCACTCAAACAATCCATCAAGCCATCTATCCTGGGTAAAAAAAATCTATACCTGATGGTGATTCTGTTTATATCCCTCGAGTCTATACACATTCTCTATCCACCATCCTTATTTGGACTTAACACTATTGGCACAACGCATGGACTCAAGATTTCTCTGATCAACCCTTTGTCCATCAAATCATGGACTTTCTTCTTAACTTCTTCATTCTCTTGCCACGTCAATCTGTACGTTGATTTGTTTGGTAAACTTGCTCCTGGTATAAGTTCAATGTGATGGCTTATACTTTTGATGGGAGGCAAAGAACAAGGTAAATCGTCCACCACTATATCAACAAAATTCTCCATCATTTCCTGAATTTCCTCAGGTAGATCATCTATCGAGGTACTAGTCAAGATGACTCTAGGTTTCCTCACCACAACAAATTGCATTTCTTCTTCTTTCTTAACTTCATCTCGAAGTTCCTTCCCACTCATGAGAAGTATAGTATTGTTTGTTTCTTGTTTCACCTTCTTGTCTTCAATTGGCAGCAACATATGTGTCCTACCATTATTCTCCAAGGTGTATGTGTTCTTTCTTCCATCATGATTAACATTCCTGGCATATTTCCATGATCTCCCCAACAAAATATGACAGAAATCCATGGGAATAACATCACATAAGATCTCATCTCTATATCCCCCTATGTTGAATTCAACTAAACATTTTTGAGTGACTGTTACCTGATGTCCCTTTTGCAACCACGAAACCTTGCATGGGCTCAGATGTGAAACTGTCTCCAATTCCAGTTTCTCCACCATCTCTGTGGATACTATATTATCCATGCTTCCACTTTCAACAATTACCTTGCATATGCTATCCTTGGTCTTGCAAGTAGTTATAAACAAACTCTTTCTCTGGATGGGATTCTCCACCTCTTTCTCTAGCTTTAAGAGATTTTTCCTCATCATTAAGGATCTTCTGCCTTCTATATCTTCTACCTCAACATATCGCCTTTGTGCTTCTGAAATGTGATCTTTGCCTCCTCTATCTCTTTTTCTATCGGGCATTTAAAATATTTGTGTCCTATCTATCCACAGACAAAACACTTTATTTCACCACCTTTGCCTCTTCCTCTTCCTCTGGCTCGAGGAAAAGTGTCCCTCTCAGTATACTGTCCTCCTTGTGATCTTCCTCCCCTTTCTGGGTGGTTATGAGGTTTATTTTCTTCATCCTTGGGCTTCTGTACTCTATCCTGAGCAATTGTTTTGCCTCTTCTCTCACTTCTACCTTCGCCCCTTTGACCTTGCTTTTGGGCCAATTTCAATTCTTCCTTTGAAGCAGTTTGATAAGAATCTTCCACATTCTTTATTGTCACCATGCTCATCTCATCTTGAATCTCGTATCTCATGCCATTAATGTATCTGGTGACTTTTTCATCATCACTCTTGCGATGACCAGCTCTAATGTTGAGTCTGTAAAATTCTTCAGTGTATTCCTTCACTTTCATCCCTTTCTGTCTAAAATTATACATTCTTCGAAAAAAATTAATTTGGTAATCTCTAAGCATAAACTTGGCTTTCATCTTGGCTACCATCCTATCCCAGCTTTTGATTCTTTGTTTTCCTTTGCAACACATGTTATCCTGTAGTTCATCCCACCACAGTGCTACATGCCCTTTTAGTCTAGTGACTGTGTGCTTAACTTTCTTATCTTCTTCGATATCCTAACAATTGAAGTATTTATCTAGAGCTCTAAACCAATCTAGCATCTCCTCAACGTCTAAGTTGCCTTCATACATCAGGATGTCCAATTTTTGTATGGCTCCTATTCTTGCAACATCTTTGAATATATGTTCCTCTGTAGAATCTTCGACTACAACTTCTTCTTCGACTCTGGTCTCATTTTTTCTTTCAGCCTCATTGATATCTCTAGTATCAAGTGTTCACCTCTGTGTTCTCCATAGCATCCAATCAAGAATGAAGTTCTCTCATTTCCCTTTCCACGGTTGGATTGGGCATGGGTCTCTCTTGACGTCTTCTCAGTGGCATTATTTCAATCTGTCCATGGAGAATTCAAATCAAAAGTGTCCTCTGTCTTCTCTTCTACAAAAAATAAAGTTGTTATCTCTGATACCACCTGACACAACACCCCTTCCTTAGCAGGTTTTGCTTGACATCTAGGTCTTTGGATATTCCTATTCCCCTAAGCCAGAATGGCTCTTTAGTTCCCACTGGAACCTTCAATGCATCTAATACCACAAGTACTTATTAGAAGTTATGCTTGCGTGAACAAGCACTAAGCATGAACCTCCACTCCACGTGACCACCCGACGTGACCACTGACTTAAACCGAAAAGGTGTTTCGGATTTCGCGTCTTTGCGATTTATATTGTGAGTCCTCCTGACTCCTTTGATTCCCAAAACCCTAAAAAGGGCTAACGGGTATTTAGATCCTCCTTAATGCTTTCAACATATGACCTCTAGTCAAATCCTGAGGCCTTAATTTTGAATGCATTGGGATTTCACAACTTAAGAGTTCGTGATGCAAATTTTCTCCTTTTCTCGAAGTTCAAACTTTCAACTTCCTCTCCATAGATCAACGACCCTAAAACTCTGAAGATCTTACGGTCTAGATTGCATCAGAATTTCATGTAATGGGGATTCCCAAAAACATCTTCCTCCACACTTCCTCTAATATCCAATCAAGAGCTCTCATTGATCTAGATCTAATGGCTTCTACCTCTCCTAAGCTTACGAGTGTTGAAATACACTCGGTATTAACCTCCCTACTGATCCACTAGGTCCAATGATCGACATATATCTTTTCTTCTCCCTCTGAGAAAATCAACTGTCTGTTCAAGATCTCAAGGGATCCTGGCCAAATAACTTGGTGTCCTTCCTCCTGAGCTTGGTTTCTATGAGGTGACTTTGACCCTCATCCTTCCTTTGAACTTTCCAAGTCTCTATCCCTCCTAAGCTTGATTCTGGCTACAAAATCAAGGATTCTAAGGGATCTTTTTCTACACTCCTTGCGGCCTTCACGATAATCTTTGATTATCTGAAGTCTTCCAACTTTGCATATTCCTTGCAAAAAAAATTCTTCAACCACTCCCTTGGTTGGAAAGGTCTAAGACTTCAAAATTCCTGTGCATGCCTTGCATGGCTCTATGCTATACTTGCACTTTTGTTGGTATGAGAACAATGGTATTCCTCCTGATCTTTCTGATATAAAACTCAGAATCTTGTCAACGCACTCCTTGCGGACCTTCACTGTACTCCTTGCAAGGATTCTCAGGAAGAGAAACAATTGAAACTCATACTCTCCCTCTCATAGACTTCATACATTCGACATGAAATCATACACATAAGGCATTGAAACAAATGCATAAAAAATCATATAAGAAAACTATAAACATACCATTCAATAGATGTAAACAGTATTCATAACAACACCATGAAATTGAGTCAAAGAATTCTTATATTAACTGAAGTTCTTCTATACATGCATTCTATAGCAACAACTATCTACTTATACAACTTCTACAGTCTTTGTTCTTCTATTCTCTCTTTATCTACAACTCTACTCTTACAAATTGAGAATAACGATCCAATACAACACATACGAGGGATATTTCTCAAGTTTTCCCTCCTACAACCTCAAGCTATCTAATCGAATTAAATCCTACATCTACTTTACATTGATTACATTAATTTTCTCCAACCGACAGATGAGAGAAACCTCTCAAGATCTGCGTTACGGTTCCCAAAACACTTAAGAGAACTTATGTCTCTCTAGATATTACATTAATGTGCCATCCTTTTGAAATTCAAAATATCTTCAAAATGTGCATTGGTACGTATCCAACTGTCCTCCGCTTGCACTTGCTTGTGATGCTCTTGCATCAAAATGTCAATGAGAAGAGGGTGGTATATGGCCATCACAACCACTACCCTCAAATGATCCAACACTCTATTTAAATTCTAATAAGTGAAATGAGATAGAGAAAAATTATTCTATACCTATTTCCTAAGAGAGACATGTATGCAACCATAATGTTGTTGTTTTCAACCAACAATCTCATGATCTCTAGGTCAACTTGGAAGTCATTCTCAAATGAACCAACGAGCACTCTACCTCATCCCAAGTCCCCATATATGAAGGAGGTAAAACATCTTCCTTGTCAAATTGGTCTATTTTACTGGAGAACTCTACCTCATCCCAAGTCCCCATATATGGAGGGAAAACATCTTCCTTGTCAACTTGGTCTATTTTATTGTCTAAACCATTTATATCAAATGGACAAATTTCTTTTTTGACTCCTTCATTGTCTCCATCCTTTCCTTTGGTATTATCATCATGACTACACAAGGGAAGGTCTTCACCTCGTCCTCAAGGTTTTTTAGTCACCTTCTGCAGCATTACAATTTGATGCAGGCATGTATGCACTAGCACTTCCTTACCCATTGTCCTACTTCTTGGACAAGAGATTACCTAAACTATAATCAATGAGGATTTAAAGAGGATGGATTATTTCCATTACACATTACATCATTATGACAAATGAATCCCCCTCTATCAACCTTTCACTAATTTGAGCACCTTTGTCGATGCCCTAGGCTCCACTACTTACCTCTACGAATTGAGCCATTTCTGGATTTTAACAATGAAAGGATGGTGGTAGGTGGCTACCAAGGCCACCTTAACCAACTATGTCAATGATGTATTCAGAATCCATTATAGGATTCAATCTAGCAAACTTTTGGCATATTTGAGCCATATCTCACTAAACCAAATCCTCAGCCTTGGTGGTGACTTCTTTCACCTTTCTTGATTAACTTTGGATGGCTTCTGTTGGAGCCGGAAGTCACTCCTAGATTGCTTACAGGAGCAGAGCCCGACGCCCATTAGTTTAATGTCACGATTTGTTTAAAGGGGTGATCAAATGGAGGAAAACTCGAGAAGATATTACTCTAACTCAGGAAATTGAATCTGGTACATATGGTGACAAATGAGGTCTTGATCCGACTTCAGCCAGTGGGTTGATAAAAGGGTGAGTAGGTGGAAGACTTAGTGAGGAAAATGAACAAACAACTTTAGGCAATAGGCTTACGACTATTTGCAAAAGAAAGACACTGAGCAAGATTCTCTTGGGTACAGGATCTCAAGAAGCTAAGGAGGACTCGACTGGATCCTCCAATTGCAAGTCACTCAGTGATAGACAAATCACAAGGCCTGGTTAGAAGCATCATAACTATTACAATGATCCTACCAACATCATCCTATAACAACTATTTCTCGACTGGATCCTCCAATTCTGAGCGATTCAAACATAGTGTAACAAAGGCGTAAAAGAAACTGGCATTCATTAGGCAAGAAGTCTCAAAAGTGGATACATAACCAGAGTATCAGTGCGTCATTAAAGATTTACAACTGGGAGCTCAACTCAACCATCGATAGATACAAAAATGGAAAAAATTCCTACATATACTCAAACTAACAACAGCAACAAGATCGAGAGGTAGCATTGAAAGCTTTGCGTCTGCATGGCTTCTGACAACATGGAGCTGCAATCTTTGAATGGTCGTGCAACTTATGGTAGATGCGATCAATCTTCTGACATTTTATTCGGTGAATCGAGGTGCCTTTAATCCAATGCAGGACTTTCCCATTATGGCGGAGATGATGTCTAACCACCACAAACCGCTTCAATAACTGCTTCTTGGGATTAAGAATGGCCCGACCAACTCAGCACTTCGGGATATGGAAGACCCCTCACGTTGCCACCTGGAATAATTGAATAGCTTGAGGGACGGGTATGGAGGCCAACACAGAAAGTGGGGTAAGGCTATGGAATGACGGGGCCACAACCGCAAGGATGAAGTAAGAACGATGAGAGGCAATCAGAGGAGGTGGGAGGATAGACGTGGCAGTCTTAATGTAGCGAGAATCTGACATGGAGGGAAAGGGATGCATGGCGAGTGGTAAATGGGTGATGAGATGAGGGAAAGGCCATATGGAAGCATGAGAGAGGGGTGAATGGTGACACATGGCGGCAAGGGAAAGGCGGACAGGGAGATGCCATGACAAAAGTATGGCCCACAAGGGTTAAAGATAAAGCAGCTAAGAAGGTCGGGGCCGCGCTTGAGCTGTTGATCTGGGCTCCTCGATCATGGTCGTCGGAAAACTATGTTCATGATTCCNAATTTGAGCCGTCAGAGAGGTGTGCCTCTGATTCCGGACCCCCCCCCCCCTGCTTAAAGGTCGAAAGGAAAGGGGGGTCCGGAATTTGCTGTGCGTCGTCGATCTGGGCATGCAAAATCCAGCCATCCAAAAGTGACCCATGTTTAATGTAGATGCGCTTGCACCTAAAACTTAGGATAAGTGGGTTTTGACCCGCTCTTTTGCAATTCCACCCTTTAGCAAGAAATATCACTAACATTTGGCTCCATGGGGGATAGAGTCGTCCCTGTGATGCTCTAAGAACTCTTTTTGCAGACCTAGTCCCTTTGCTGTTGGGCTATGGAGTCATTTATTAGTCTGAAAAATAGAACATAGAAACAATATGTACAAAAACAAAACAAAACAAAAAGAGCCAACTGCAGCTCATAGAAAACATTTTTTCAAGAAATGCCCATTGACTAGGCTGCTAAAAACTTCATTGCCTTCCGAATCCTGCAACCTGTAAGTGTTGTTTGAGAATACTTCCAGGATCTTGAAAGGCCCAAACCAGAGGGAATCAAATTTACTGTGTTTTCCCTTTTCCTTCTTGGGTGCATCCCATTTGAGCACTAGATCACCTTGCTCAAATTCCTTCTTTTTTCTTTTCCTGTCAAAAGTCCGCTTGATCTTCTGCTGATGATTGTAAGCTCTGTCTAGGACCTGTTCTCCGATCTCCTGCACCTCCACCATCTGATGAATTCTTTTGAGCACATGGTTGGGCTCTCCCTCATATTCCTGGAGGAGATTTGCCACTGGTAAGGCGAGCTGAGTAGGGAAAATGGCCTCTATTCTGTAAACTAGTTGGAAGGGTGAGAGACCCAGGGATTTCTTTGTTGTCACTCGATCAACCTAGAGAGAAAATTTGAGCTTTGAGTCCCAAGCCTTCTGATTATCCTCCAATAATTTTTTGATGAGCTTGATCAGGATTTTATTGGAGGACTCTGCCAGTCCGTTTCCCTGAGAATAGTAGGGAGTGGAATGAATCAGTGAAATCCCAAATTGTTCACAAAACTTGACCAGAGGCTCAAACCGAAATGGGGAAGCATTGTCGGTGACAATCTTGCTGGGACAGCCAAATCTGGCTATGATGTCTTCCAAGAAGCCAATGATTACTTTGTGAGAAGTGCTTCTGGTGGGGACGGCTTCTATCCACTTAGTGAAATAATCAGTCGCAGTGAGGATCCATCTGTGCTGGCCACTTGAGGGAGAATGAATCTCTCCGATGAAATCCAATCCCCACTACTGAAAAGGTGCTGCAACCACTATAGGTTTTAATGGCAGGGATTTGAGTTGCTTCTTACTTGAGAACTTCTGGCAGTTAATGCAAGCCCTGACTTCTCTGCAGACATCAGTAAACAAAGTAGGCCAGTAATACCCAGCCCGGAGGATTTTGTGGGCTGTGGTCTTCCAAAAATGATGTCCTCCACAGAGGCTACTATGAAAATCAAACATTACCTTCTGGGCTTGCAGCGGGTCCAAACATCTTAAAAGTATCCCCAGAGGGTCTCTCCAAAATAGAGCTTGGTCAATGAGGCAATATTTGACTACTTTGAGTTTCAGAGCTCTAGCCCTACTCTTTCCTAATCCGTCAGGGGGATTTAGCTCCTGCAGAAAGTACACGATATTCCTGTACCAGGGACATTCTGCTAGTGGTATGGTGATCTGGGAATTACTGCTGGATGACTCAGCTTGTTCATTGATGCAGTTAATCCCCAAAGTTTTGAAATTGGATTCAGCCAACAACCTGACCAAACCTTACCCCCTTATCAACTTGGTAGGCTTAATCTCCAGGTCAAACTCCAGGATCTTGGCTATCCATTTACCCCTTCTCCTGTCTATGTTAGGTTGTATAAGAATGTCCTTCACAGAGCGTGAAGGGACATATGCAGTGACCCTGGAGTGCAAAACATAGATCCTGAAGGCTTTGAGGGCTTTCACCAATGCATAGGCATGCTTTTCCATGATCGCATATCTGAGTTCAGCATCCCTCAATGCCCTGCTGAAGAAGGCAATGGGATGTTCTCACCCTTGATCGTTCCTCTGTAATAGGACTACTATTGTTGAGTCATCAGAAGAAAATGAGAAAATCAGGAAATCCTTGGAATAGTCGGGACTGATCAACACAGGTGCCTCAGTCAATGCTTTCTTTATCTAAGAAAAAGATCCTCTGGATTCAGTAGTCCACTTTATTTCATGGCCCTTCCTGAGCATGGCTATGATATGCTTTACCAGCTCAACGAAGTTTGAAACGAATCTCCTTAGAAAATTAATCTTCCCCAAAAAAGCCTAAACTTATTTCTTGGACCGAGGAAGTGACAGGGCCTAAATCGCCTCCACCCTGCCTGGGTCAATCCTTACTCCCTCTGCTGACACTATGTGACCTAACAGATTCCCCTCTTTCAAAGCAAACAGTGATTTCCTGGGGTTTAAAGACAGGCCATATCTCTGACATTTCAGGAAAACTCTCTTTAAGTGACAACAATGCTCTTTATTAGTCTTAGAGAAGACTGTGATGTCATCTAGATATATCACCACAAATTGGTCCTTCTCCCCGATGAAGGCTATGTACATGGCTCGCTGAAACGTTGCTCCCACATTCATCAGTCCAAAAGGAATTTTGGCATACATGAATGTGCCCCAAGGAGTGATGAAGGCTAATTTTTCTCTGTCCTCAGGCATGACTGATATCTGATTATACCCAGAGAAACCATCAAATTCATCAGGGTGATGGTCATCTTCCTCTTCAAGATCCTCATCTATATGCATCGTAGAAAAATCATCAACGGACTGGAGAAATTTCTCAATTTCTTGATCATCTTCAAACACCCTCCAATGTTTGACATTGTCTGGTATAAAAGGTCTGTATTTTATTTCAATGTCAGACCTGACAGTGGGCGATGTGGGGACTTCAAGCACACTAGCTGTAAAAGCTAAACAATCAGCCGAGGCATTTTCCTCCCTTGGAATGTAGGAAATATTAAAATCTAGGAAGGAATCATCAACCAGGTCCCATATCTCATTCCTGTAATTCCTGAGCCGAGGATGCTTAGTCTGATAAATGTTTTTGACCTGTTGGACAATCAGTTCTACATCCCCAAACACAACCATCTCCTTGATTCCCATTTCTTTTGCAACTCTCAATCCCAGAACTAGAGCTTCATACTCTGCCACATTATTGGTGACCTCGAATTCCAGCCTGTATGACAGAGAGATGGTCTCATGACAAGGTGATACAAATATCACCCCGG
This sequence comes from Picea mariana, assembly GCA_032191745.1. Lineage (NCBI taxonomy): Eukaryota > Viridiplantae > Streptophyta > Pinopsida > Pinales > Pinaceae > Picea > Picea mariana. The sequence goes on from JASDQU010014347.1 coordinate 279,937, forward strand.
CGCCTGCACCCATACTGGAGAAAGCTCCATCAAAGTACATCTTCCAAACATAGGAAGTTGGAGGGGAGGTGTCTTGATTGGGGATGGGCTACTTTCTGATCTGTAAAGGGGCCTCAGAGCTGTTGGTGAGCTGTAGTAAACTAGAGCCTAAGTCAGTGTCCAAAGAATAGATGGGGTGATTGGTAGGGTTGGATTCATCACTGACAATGTAGGCTAGCTGGGCCTCTCTGTATAATCTCCTATGTTCCCCCCCAAAGACTGGAATGGTGGCATATGTGAGGTCCATCTGCAA
>JASDQU010014348.1:24004-40689 GCA_032191745.1 Picea mariana
CCTTGGTTCTGCATGAACTGTAGTGGCTTGTGATCAGTGTGGATGACTGTCTCCTTCCCAAGAATGTAATGTCTCCACTGGCGGCAAGATTTCACAATGGACTACATTTATTTATCATAATTAGGTTACTTATGGACAACATATGATAGTGTCTCACTATGATATGCCACGGGGTGGCTGTGTTGAGTGAGAATGACGTCCACAGCATAGTCTGAAGCATTTGTCTCAATCTCAAAGGAATGTTGCAGGCCCGATAATGAAAGTACTAGGGATGAGCACAAACGATTCTTCAAGTCCTTGAAGGCGTGTTGTTGGGATAGGCCCCACACAAATTTCTCCTTACCTCCACCCCTGGTTACTTGGCTGAGGTCCCATGCAATATGAGAGAATCCCAACACGAACCTGCGAAAGAAATTGGTGAGGCCCATGAAGCTCTGAAGTTCAGTGAGTGTGGTTGGGGCTGGCCAGTCATGGATGACCTGGATCTTGGTTGGATCCACATGCACACCATTTTGATCAACGATGTAGCATAAGTAATGGACCATGTCTATGCCGAAGGAGAATTTTTCCAAGTTTGCATATAGTTTGTGCTGCCACAGGGTGTGCAAAACCTGTTGAATATGCTGAAAGTGTTCTGCCCAAGTCTTGATGTAGATGAGTATGTCATCTAGATACACCACTACAAAAGTATTGGTGAATGGTTGTAGGATATCGTCCATAATCCTCATAAAAGTTGTTGGAGTATTTTTCAAACCAAATGGCATGAACAACCATTCAAAAAGAACTTGTTTTGACTTGAAGGTGGTCTTCCATACATTTGTTTATTCTATTGGGACCTGGTGGTAGCCAGACTTCAGATCAATCTTACTGAAGTATTTTTCCCCCATGAACTGATCAAGGATGTCATTGGTTTGGGGAATCAGGTACCAGCTTCAGACTGTGATTTTATTTAGGGCCCGATAATCAATGCAAAGTCATCAGGTCCCATATTTCTTCTGCACCAGCATGATTGGGCTCCCATAAGGCGATGAGATGGGACAGATGTGCCCCTTGTGGATCAGTTCTTGTATCTTCCTATTGATCTCCTTGTTTTCTAACAGAGAGCGGCAGTAGACTGGCCCATTGGGTAGCGRTGCGCTTAGGGTCAGATCGATGGGATGMTTGACCTGGCAATGTAGAGGTACCCCAGTAGGAGAAGAGAAGATATCCGAGTATTCTTCCATGACCTTATCCAGTTGCTTCTGTTGTATGGAGACTTCAGTCGCGGAGGCCCTGGATGTAGCTACGATCTTTTGCTCACTTTGAGAGTGAATCATGAAGAAGACAAATTTCTCGGTTTGAGAGATGACCTTCCTGCATTGCTTGGTAGAGATTAAGGAAATACCACTAGGAGGGACTGCCTCGGGTATCCTATACAATTTCGCGTTCAAAGTAATAATAACACTACGAGGCCTAGAATCATATAAAACATGATGTTTCCATAAATAAGGTTGGCCCAAAAGAACATTACAAACATCGAGAGGAGCACCATCACACAATACTTCGTTTTTGAAGGGTTTGATGTTGTAAGGTAGTCGGCACTGTTGGTTGACGTGGAGATCGCTTCCTTGGCGGAGCCATCCAATGGTGTAGGGTTGTGGGTGCGGTGTTGATGGAAAGGAAAAATGCTTGATGACCTCTACTGAGATGAGGTTCTTCTCGCTACCTCTATCAATGATAAAGTGCAAAAGGGTGCCTTTCACCCACATCTGTGAATGGAAAAGGCGCTCACCTTCTTTTGGCTTGTCTGGTTCACCGGACTGGAGCTTGGTGGTAGCAATGGTGGCACTGGGTTTTGCGTCAATGATCTGTCTTCCCCTTTCTAGTTCTAACTCAGAGTTAGAACCCACATCAGATTTAGAGGCTTTCACTTTGGCCACCAATGACTGCTTTGAGCGACAATCAACAGTGTTATGCCAAGGGCTCTTATGGAAGTCGCACCACTTCCTAGTATCTTTCTTTGTCTTTCTGGTGTCCTTCTTTTCTTGCTGCTTGGAATGGCTATATTGATACTGTCTATATTTTCTTTGTCCTTTGTTATGTGGGTTGGGGCTGCCATTTCCTGGCTTTTGCTGTGAGGGGTTCCCATGACCAAATTGCCACGTCTTTTGTTTGAGATTATGCTCGATTTTGACAACATATCGGTAGGTCGTGCCCAAGGACGAGATGTCTAGAAATCCTATTTTGGTCTATATGTACCTATGTAGAGCACCGTGATACTTGAGCACCAAATTTCGCTCTTAATCTTTGATACCCAGCTTGGTGCGCAAGGTATGGAAGATATTTGTGAACTTTGGCAATGCTTGTTCTCTTTCTTTCTGCAGTGTGGTCCATTTGGTAAACAAGTCGTCATAACTTTTGACAAGGTAGTATTTTTCCTTAATAACATCCCTGAAGGATTCCAAGGTGGCCTTGACTGTAAGTAATGAGGGTTCCTCTGTTTCCTTTTGCTCACAGAAAGTTTCCCACCAATATTTGACATGGGGAACGACTTTGAGAAGCGCAAAAGTAATCTTTTCTCTCTTTGAAAAGTTATGGACAAAAGAATACCCTTCTAGTAGATTCAACCACTTGTCTACAAAATCTGCATCTATTTGACCTTCAAATATAGGAATATCAAAGTTTATTTGTACCTTGAAGGGGGTGGCGCCTCCGCTTGAGGAAGATGCGTCGCCTATTTGTAGCCGCCGAAGGATTTGGGTGGAACAGTCCATCATCTCATTCCTCGGTTGTGTGAGGGGTTCCTCAAGAAATTTTTTGAAAGGATCTCCTGTCCCATTATCTTTCTTTTCCCCTACAATGAGAGCTCATTTGTGCATGCGAGAGCTTTTGTCCTCAAGAGAAACAAGCTCGAGACCCAATTCTTTGTACCCTGACCTCGTTGGGGACATGCATTAAGACGACAAGGAGAAGACCACTCTGAAACCACTGATCCGGATTTTATGAGAAGAACAAAATGAATACAAATTATTAAAAGATTCTTAACACATAATAACAGAGATACATTAAAACTGGTTTTCTATTCAATAAGAAAATAAGTTGAAACTGTAAAATGCAGTGGAAAACAAGCTTGCTGGAATGGTGGTGGCTTATCTTTGATAAGAAATGTGATGGTTGTGCTCATTCGCCAGAATATGATTACAATGAGGCTCTGAAGGCATTTTTTACAATAAACCAGAATGTCACAAAACCTAGACATACAAAAAACCTAACCCTAGAAGATGAAGCGCCAAAAGTCATGTGGGCCTCGTTTGGGTAAGTTAGTATATCAACTTCCCGGGGTTGTAACTTTTGCATACGATCTTCGTTTGGGGCGCACGATGGGTCGTTGGAAAGGTATCATCGAGGAGATTCATTTGGGGGGCTCAATCATTGAGAATCTCGATCTCAAAAAACCTTCATTTAGGTCTTCAAAATGGCCTCGAAAGTTAAAAACTCCTAAAAATAGTAAATTACCAAAATTGCCAGAAAACTATTTTGAGCCAGTTGAAAAAGGTGGGTGGCCACTTATATCCACCTGGATCAATCCTCCCTCCTTAGGAAGAAATGGTATCCATTGCATTGAGTTCCCCCATCAGATGAGGAAATTTGTGTTGAATTTGGCCACAGGTGAGGCCCTTGCCTTGTTGTAGGAGTTGGCCTACTTTGATGACTCGATAAATTTGGATCCTTTCCTGTCAAGTTCCCTTGATATGTGTGTCCACAATATGATCACTGGATTCCTGTCGTATGCAATCAAGGTTTGTGTCAACTTCTCTGTTATCTCTGAGGTGTCCAATAATGGTGGGAAATATGGACGAAGGAGAGCCACGTTGAAGACTGGGTGCATGCCAAGGAAAGGGGGAATGTTGAGCTCAAAAGAATTGTCACCCATTCCTTGGTGATGGTGTACGACCCATAACAGAGTGGGATAAGCTTCTAATGGGGCCCTGTAAGGCATTCTTTCTACAAGTGCAACCAAATTTTTTCGCCCACCTAAAACTTATGTGGCTCCCTATGTTGATCATGGCGTTGCTTGTACTTGGAATTAGACTTATATAGAATATCTTGAACCTGTTGGTGGATGTGCTGGATTCTCTCAATGAATTAGGTGGCTTTGGCAGCTTCTGGTGGAGTAGGGGATGATTCGGTCGAGGTGGTCGCTCGGGGTAGTGCAACATCCATGGGGCCCAATGGTTTGAATTTCAACCCCACCTGAAAAGGGTTGTGGCCAGTTGAGCTTTGCAGGACTCGGTTGTAGCTATGTTGGACATAGGGAAGACTCTCATCCCATGTGCGGGGGTGTTTTGAATTGTACATGCATAGGATATGTACGATCATCTGATTGACGACCTCAGTTTGGCCATCTGTTTGGGGATGGAAGAAAGTGGATTTGGTGAGCTTGGTATCCAACAGTGACCAGAGGCTTGACCTGAATGTGATAAGGAACTGAATGTCATGGTCAGAGATAATGGTTTGTGGGATCCCAAAATTTACCCATACTTGTTTAAATAAGAGCCTGGCAGTGGATTTTGCTGTGATGTTCTTCTTGCAGGTAACTAGAATCACCATCTTGGAAAAGCGATCAACAACCACAAAAACACATTCATTTCCCCTCTTGGCGGATGGGAGGCCCAGCATGTAGTCCATTGACATGGATTCCCATGGCCTATCAGGAGTAGGCAAAGGGGTGTACATGCCCCATTTATTTGTGGTCGGTTTGGAAATAGTGCAGGCGGTGTAGGACCTGATATACTTTCCGACATCCTGTCGAAGTTTCGTCCAGTAGAAATGTTTCAACAACACTGTCATTGTTTTTTCGAAGCCAAAGTGTCCTGCCACCCGACTGTAGTGAGATTCCCAAATCATCTTTGCATGCTCTCTTGATGGAATGTAGAGATGGACCAGATGACACAAAAACATGTCCTAAAGATGGAAATTAGTGACCATTGAGTTGGCACCCAACATTTGGTAGGTGGTGGAGAAGTCAGGGTCTGTCTCATAGAGGTCGGTCCATCCGGAGGTCTCATGGCCGCAAGAGTCTAGCACCATAGTGAGTGTCGCGACTGGAGGTCAGCTGAGGAAATCAACAACTCGGTTGGTACTTCCTGTTTTATACTTAATGTTGAGGTGGAATTGTTGTAAGTATGTGGACCACTTCTGATGGCGGTCATTCTGCAATTTTCCTTAGGTCTGCATAAATTGTAGTGGCTTGTGATCAGTGTGGATGACTGTCTCCTTCCCAAGAATGTAATGTCTCCACTGGTAGTAGGATTGCACAATGGAGTACATTTCTTTGTTGTAAGTAGGGTACTTACGAACAATATCTGATAGTGTATCACTATGTTATGCCACAAGGTGGCCGTGTTGAGTGAGAACAGAGCCCACAAAATAGTTTGAAGCATCTGTCTCAATCTCAAAGGGATTTTGCAGGTCCAGTAATCAAAATACTAGGGATGAGCACAAACAATAATAAATCAATAATAAATAGAATACTCTTTGCAGTTACAATATTTTAACACTCCCCCTTAAGAATAAGGGTGTTCTACAACATCATTAAGAGAGAGAGAGAGGGAAGAAACATCAACAACATCTTGAACACTGACTGGCATATCTATAAATCATCAGAAGTTTTTCTCATCATCAATATCATCATTCACAACAGGGAGCTGGAATGGAATCATCATGTACATCAACAAGGATTAGTATAACATTAATACAACATCATAAATAATAACACAAGGCTGATACAACATCAACAACAACAATATCATAGCACAAAGGATGGAGAATCATCAACAACAATAGTATCACAACATGAAGGTTGGAGCATCATCAATATCAGCGCTAGGCTAGAAATCTTCATCACGAAGCTGGCATCTCAACAACATCAACACAAAGATGGAAATCTTTAGCACTAGGCTGGCATCAAAGCACGAGGCTGGCATCACAAAAACATCAACATGAATATGGAAATATTTAGCACTAGGGTGGCATCACAACACGAGGCTGGCTATCACAACAACATCACCATGAAGATGGAAATCTTCAGCACTAGGCTGGCATCAAAACACGAGGCTAGCATCACAATAACATCAACATGAAGCTAGAAATCTTCAACACGAAGCTGGCAGCTCAACAACATCAGCACGAAGTTGGAAACATTTATCACTAGGCTGGCATCACAACACTACTCCCCCTTTCGAGGGAGGTCATTTCAAACTACACCAAGATTATCTTGGAAGTTCTCAAACTTTACATGAGATAGAGGCTTGGTCAACACATCGACAACCTGTTCGTCCATGCTAACATACTAGAGCTTTATAGCTCCTCTCTTAATCATATCATGAATGAGGTGATACCGGATCTCTATGTGCTTTGAATTATCATGGAACACATGGTTCTCCATCATCTTTATACAACTTGGTTATGACATAGAATCATAGTGACTTCCATCTCCAGATCAAATAGATCTGTCAACAACATCCGAATCCATATGGCTTCACAACTTGCGGAACATGCAGCAATGTATTCCGCTCCTACCATGATGAGAGAAATACTTGATTGCTTCCTACTCTTCCATGAAGTCATGGCTTACCTTAGACTGAAACAACATCTTGAAGTGCTCTTTCTATCAAAAACACTTCCAGTTCAATCTGAATTGGTGTAACTACTCAGTCTGAAGTCATGATCTCTGGTATAATAGAGACCAAAATCCAATGTACCCTTAAGGTATCTGATCATATATTTTTCAGCAACAATGTGAACACATCTAGGTTCTATCAGATACCGACTCAAGGAAAAACATATATCTAGCCTGGTATTCGTCAGATACATCACTGACCAATAATTTGTCTGTACAGAGTAGCATCAACCAATTTTGACGAGGTATCTACCAAGAGATTCAACTTCATTTCCATGGGTGTGTACATGGATTTATATTTCAACATGTCAAACCTCTTCATTTTAACTGCACACTTCCCTTGTTTAAGGAATATCTTCTCTATGCTCTGCCAAACTTCAAGACCTAAGAGATAATGCATTTAGGTCTTCCATAAAACTCTATAGTAAGCTTCTTCTGCAATATGTGATGAGATTTTTTTCATCTTGTCAAGAATATATCATCTACATATAGTAGTAACATCACTGACTCATCATTCATAACCTTGAGATAAAGGTTAGAATCAAATTTACTCTTGGTAAAGCCCAAGCTTGTCAGGAAACTATCATTTCTTCCATACCAATCTATAGGAGCTTGCTTCAACACGTACATAGCCTTCTTCAACTTCCATACCTGAGTCTTTCTGTCTTCAACTTCAAATCAATTTTTTCACATCACTTTGTACCAATTTGGTACATTTGCTCAGCTACAACTCAATCTGCACAATCATGTGCTAGCTTTATGTGCTTTCTGTAAAGCACTATCTATCTCACTATCTAGGAGAATGTCCTCTACTCTCTCTACAAATATGTGAGTAACAGCTTCATCTGAAACTAAGAGTGGCTCAATAGATGATACTGAAGGTAGATCTTCTTCTTTCATGGAGGTAACTCTATCTTTCATTGTAGTCATGTCTCCATGACCCAACTAATGCAATGCACCAACTTCCACTCAATTTTAAATATGGGGATTGATCCCCCTGCATCTCATACTATATATGAATCATGGTTGTTCTGGTTGTCTTCATAAATATTGGAAATATTTCTTCAATTACTAGAGTAAGTGTCTCGTCATAGTATTCTCCCTCTTGCTAGGAGAATCCTCTAGACACACATCATGCTTTGTACATCTGCAACATGCTTGATCTGTATAGATCAATATTGGAAGTCAATATTGACTTCTCTTCTAGTCTCACGAAAGAATCCATATCCTAGTCTTTCTGATTGGCTTCCTTTTCTGTTACTAAAACAAGGGAATCTTCCTAGGATATTTCATATCTCCTAGAAGTTTCTGAAGCTATGATATAGTCTTCTCATGGAATCTGTCTTCTAGTCCTGGAAGATGTATCTTCATCTGATCCTTTCTGAGATCGGGCTTACTCTTGATTTATTCTACAAGGACTTGATCATCTCTTACAGGGTATGCTTGGTGTTGAATACCAAGTCTAAATATGAAAAGTTGAGTCAGACTTCAAACAAGTTATGTTTCTCGACAAGGTGGCTTCATTATTCTTTGAACAAGTCTACTGTGAGTTCTTGTTCTAATGTTCGGTCATCTTTGGAGCCTTCTTCTCCTTACAATCAATCTCCATATTAGATACTCTAGATCACAACATATAGCTTCTTCTTCATCTTCTTTGGTACATGAATGCATATGGTTATGTACATAGTCTACTTCATGTCTCATCTAATATGTTGCCTTCTGTAACCTTCACTATAGATTCCTTAGGGTTATCACCTGTAACTTGAAACAAGGTCAATAAAACAACAAGCAAGAATAATACTCTTTTGATAATAGTAAATAAAACAATAGAACGAATAATTGTCACAGTAGTTGCTTTAGAGCTATCACTTGTGACTTGTCTGAAACAAAGATCAAAAGTAAGAAATACAATACGCAATGAGGTCAACACTCTTCCAGTGTTGTGATAAAAAATTCATCCATGGTAATTTGGAACCAACAAAATAAGTTTCTCCTAGAGGAGATGTTAGTTGTATCTGGTAAATGATTACATTAAGCATTTATCTCAATATGCTCACATGCTACCAAGTATAATACTTTTCAAAGACTGCTACCTCAACTATAGTTTTTACTTGTAAAGGGGTAGTTATCAACTTTGTCATGTGAAACTTTGAATCTTATCAACTTAATTAATCAAACCTAGAACCTTGAGTCTTGTCCTCAAGAATGAGTGTGTTGCTTTTCTTCCAAGTCTCCTTCACTCAAGATTACGCGTGCTTTCTTCAACCTGTCTTTTGTACTAAAGAAATATGCTATCTTGACAGAAGGTTGGGTTAGAGAATAAACTCTTTGATCTCAACTTTAATCCATCTAATATCTTGACTTTAATTTTGACCAAAGGTTAGTATGATGGTCATAGCTTCAACATGCAACCTAGATCAAAATAATGTCATAACAAATAGATGCATATCAGAATAATCAAACTTGGGTTGGATTATTCCTCTGAATGTGTTGGATCTTGAGATCCTTCTAGATCTATGGTAAGAGATCCCTTTTCCTGCAAATACCCTTAAAAGCTTAACAATTTAAACATATATGAATACATACCTCTGATAATATTTGCAGGTAGTGGCACCATTTGGCAGTAACAATAATAATTACCAACTCTTAAAAAATTCAAGTGTGAATGCAACTAATACTACAGCTGATACTTCAACTGATACTGCAACTAATTCTAAAACTACAACTGCAACTGCAACTTAGGGTTTTATGAGGAAACCCTAATTTTTCAAACTTCAAATTTTGAAATTCTAATTTAGGGGCTATATGCACCGAGTTGAGGCGAGTAAGCTGGTGCAGTCATATTTATGAAAATCCAAATTTAAACCCTTGAAACTAAGCTTTCGGAAATATGGACTGGTACTTCTGGTACTGGTTCTGGTTTCTTGGTTTTCTCGTACCAGTGAAAACTAGGGTTTCACTTTTCGGGAGTTCTATCCACTGAAAAGGTGCGATCAAGATGCCAAAAGATTCACTAGGGTAGGGCACACTTTTCTAGATGGGTTTTAGGCAAAAATTCCTCTCCAACAAAAATCCCTAATTTTCTTGTACGACAACCGTGACATTTTTCTTTATCTAGTGAAAGATGTTCTATTCATCTTAGCTTTGATATCATGTTAAGGTTTAAGCTATTATTAGGTTTCTTTTCAATTTACTAGATAATCATAGAATATATAGGATCACTAAGAGAAACACATTCACAAGATACACAACATTTGTCCCGGGAAACCCTCATGTGGAAGAAAACCCAACAAAAATTTCCTTAATATAGATAGCCAATACAATGCCAATAAAATAAACCAAACACTAGAGAATATCTTCTCCCAAGCAATGTGCCTCTCTCTCTTCCTTCTTCCGACAACTGGTAGCTACAACTTCCTTCAATACTTGCGCACTAGATGAGTGAGCTAAGTGAGTGAAAAAATGAGGCATTGGCTTCCTTTATATATACAAACTGATAGGTGCTAAAAAGGTGTCTCTTCACTGGCCAGGGTTGAATTGTCTTTTGAGTGGTTAAAACCACTTTAATTATCCAGGGGATCGACTTCTCAATTTGCATAATATATTTAGGGTTTGACCAATCTGCAAAAGGGGATTTGGTCAATTACAATGTCTGACATGATCAATCCACAAAAGGGGATTGATCTAATGAATAATAAATACAATACTCTTTACAGTTACAATATTTTAACACTCCCCCTTAAAAAGAAGGGTGTTCTACAACATCATTAAGAGAGAGAGAGAGAAGGAAGAAACATCAACAACATCTCGAACACTGACTGACATATCTATAAATCATCATAAGTTTTTCTCATCATCAATATTATCATTCACAACAAGGAGTTGGAATGGCATCATCATGTACATCAACATGGATTAGTATAACATTAATACATCATCATAAATAAAAACACAAGGCTGATACAACATTAACAACAACAATATCACAAGACAAAGGCTGGAGAATCATCAACAACAATAGTATCACAACACAAAGGCTAGAGCATCTTCAACATCAACACTAGGATGGAAATCTTCAGCACGAAGCTGGCATCTCAACAACATCAGCACGAAGCTGGAAATATTTAGCACTAGGCTGGCATCACAACACAAGGCTAGCATCATAACAACATCAACATGAATATGGAAATATTTAGCACTAGGGTGGCATCACAACACGAGGCTGGATATCACAACAACATCACCACAAAGATGGAAATCCTCAGCACTAGGCTAGCATCACAACATGAGGCTAGAATCAAAACAACATCAACACGAATCTAGAAATATTCAGCACGAAGCTGGCATCTCAACAACATCAGCACGAAGCTGGAAATCTTTAGCACTAGGCTAGCATCACAGAACAAGGCTGGCATCACAACACTACTCCCCCTTTTGAGGGAGGTCCTTTCAAACTACACCAATATTATCTTGGAAGTGCTCAAACTTTACACGAGATAGAGGCTTAGTCAACACATCGACAACCTGTTCATCCATCCTAACATACTGGAGCTTTATAGCTCCTCTATTCATCATATCATGAATGAGGTGATACCATATCTCTATGTGCTTCGACTCATCATGGAACACATAGTTCTCCATCATCTTTATACAAATTGGTTATCACATAGAATCACGGTGGCTTCCATCTCTAGATCAAATAGATTTGTCAACAACATCCGAAGCCATATGGCTTCACAACTTGCAGAACATGCAACAATGTATTCCGCTCCTACCATTATGAGAGAAATACTTGATTTCTTCCTACTCTTCCATGAAGTCATGTCTGACCTTATACTGAAACAACATCCTGAAGTGCTCTTTCTATCAGAAACACTTCCAGGTCAATCTAAATCATTGTAACTACTCAATCTGAAGTCATGATCTCTAGTATAATAGAGACCAAAATCCAACGTACCCTTAAGGTATCTCATCATATGTTTTTCAGCAACAATGTGAACACGTCTGGGTTCTATCAGATACTGAATCAAGGCAAAACATATATCTAGCTTGGTATTCGTCAAATACATCACTGAACCAATAATTTGTCTGTAGAGAGTAGCATCAACCAATTCTAACGAGGTATCTACCAAGAGATTCAACTTCATTTCCATGGGTGTGTACATGGATTTACATTTCAACATGTCAAACCTCTTCATTTTAACTGCATACTTCCCTTGTTTAAGGAATATCTTCTCTGTGCTTTGCCAAACTTCAAGACCTAAGAGATAATGCATTTAGGTCTTCCATCAAACTCTGTAGCGAGCTTCTTCTGCAATATGTGATGAGATTTTCTTCATCTTGTCAAGAATACATCATCTACATATAGTAGTAACATCACTGACTCATCATTCATAACCTTGCGATAAAGGTTAGAATCAACTTTACTCTTGGTAAAGCCCAAGCTTGTCAGGAAATTATCACATCTTATATACCAATCTCTAGGAGCTTGCTTCAACACGTATAGAGCCTTCTTCAACTTGCAGACCCGAGTCTTTCTTTCTTCAACTTCAAATCAAAATTTTCACATCACTTTGTACCAATTTGGTACACTTGCTCAGCTGCAACTCAATCTGTACAATCATGTGCTAGCTCTATGTGCTTTCTGCAAAGTACTATCTGTCTCACTGTCTAGGAGAATGTCCTCTACTCTCTCTACAACTGTTCCTTCTGGAACTGGGACTCTGCACCAACAACCTCTAAGGCTAAGAATGATTTCTTCATCCTCATTGTGGCTGCTGAAATATGTGAGTAACTCTTATTCTACAATGACAACAACTTCATCTGAAACTAAGAGTGTCTCAATAGATGATATTGAAGGCAGATCTTCTTCTTTCATGGAGGTAACTCTATCTTTCATTGTAGTCATGTCTGCATGACCCAACTAATGTAATGCACCAACTGCCACTCAATTTTAAATATGGGTATTGATCCCCCTGCATCTCATACTATATATGAATCATGGTTGTTTTGGTTGTCTTCATAAATATTCAAAATATTTCTTCAATTACTAGAGTAAGTGTCTCGTCATAGTATTCTCCCTCTTACTGGGAGAATCCTCTAGACACACATCATGCTTTGTACATTTGCAACATGATTTATTGGTATAGATTAATATTGGAAGTCAATATTGACTTGTCTTCTAGTCTCACAGAAGAATCCATATCCTAGTCTTTCTAACTGGATTCCTTTTCTTTTACTAAAACAAGGGAATCTTCCCAGGATATTTCAAATCTCCTAGAATTTTCTGAACCTAGATCTATTCTTCTCATGGAATCTGTCTTCTAGTCCTGGAAGATGTCTCTTCATCTGATCCTTTCTGAGATCGGGCTTACTCTTGATTTATTCTACAAGGACTTCATCATCTCTTGCAGGGTATACTTGGTGTTGAATACCAAGTCCAAATATGAAAAGTTGATTTAGACTTCAAACAAGTTCTGATTCCCATCAAGGTGGCTTGATTATCCTTTGAACAAGTCTATTGTGAGTTCTTGTTCTAATGTTCGGTCATCTTTGGAGCCTTCTTCTCCTCACAATCAATCTCCATATGAGATACTCTAGATCACAACATATAGCTTCTTCTTCATCTTCTTTGGTACATGAATGTATATGGTTATGTACATAGTCTGCTTCATGTCTCATCTAATATGTTGCCTTTTGCAACCTTCACTATAGCTTCCTCAGGGTTATCACCTGTGACTTGAAACAAGGTCAATAAAACAACAAGCAAGAATAATACTCTTTTGATAATAGTAAATAAAACAATAGAAAGAATAATCGTCACAGTGGCTGCTTTAGAGCTATCACTTGTGACCTGTTTGAAACAAAGATCAAAAGTAAGAAATACAATACACAATGAGGTCAACACTCTTCTAGCGTTGTGATAAAAAATTCATCCATGGTAATCTAGAACCAACACAAGAATTTTCTCCTAGAGGAGATGTTAGTTGTATCTAGTAAATGATTACATTAAGCATTTATCTCAATATGCTCACATGCTACCAAGTATAATACTTTTCAAAGACTGCTACCTCAACTATAGTGTTTACTTGTAAAGGGGTAGTTATCAACTTTGTCATATGCAACTTTGAATCTTATCAACTTAATTAATCAAACTTGGAACCTTGAGTATTTGTCTCATTGTCTGGGAGAATGTCCTCTACTCTCTCTACAACTGTTCCTTCTGGAACTGGGACTCTGCACCTACAACTGCTCTGAGGCTAAGAATGATTGCTTCATCCTCACTCTGGATACTGAAATATGTGAGTAACTCCTCTTATTCTATAATGACAACAACTTCATTTGAAACTGAGAGTGGCTCAATAGTTGATACTGAAGGTAGCTCTTCTTCTTTCATGGAGGTAACTCTATATTTCATTGTAGTCATGTCTCCATGACCCAATTAATGTAATGCACCAACTGCCACTCAGTTTTAAATATGGGGATTGATCCCCCTGCATCTCATACTATATATGAATCATGGTTGTTCTAGTTGTATTCATAAATATTGGAAATATTTTTTCAATTACCGGAGTAAGTGTCTCGTCATAGTCTTCTCCCTATTGTTGGGAGAATCCTCTAGACACACATCATGCTTTGTACATATGCAACATGCTTGATCCATATAGATCAATATTGGAAGTCAATATTGGCTTCTCTTCTAGTCTCACAGAAGAATCCATATCCTAGTCTTTCTGACTAACTTCCTTTTCTATTACTAAAACAAGGGAATCTTCCTAGGGTATTTCATATATCCTAGAAGTTTCTTAAGCTACGATCTAGTCTTCTCATGGAATCTCTCTTCTAGTCCTGGAAGATGTCTCTTCATCTGATCCTTTCTGAGATCAAGCTTACTCTTGATTTATTCTACAAGGACTTCATCATCTCTTCCAAGGTATACTTGGTGTTGAATACCAACTCTAAATATGAAAAGTTGAGTCAGACTTCAAACGAGTTATGATTCCCGTCAAGGTGGCTTCATTATCCTTTGAACAACTCTACTAGGAGTTCTTGTTCTAATGTTCGGTCATCTTTGGAGCCTTCTGCTCCTTACAATCAATATTCATATGAGATACTCTAGATCACAACATATAGCTTCTTCTTCATCTTCTTTGGTACATGAATGTATATGGTTATGTACATACTCTGCTTCATGTCTCATCTAATATGTTTCCTTCTGCAACCTTCACTATAGCTTCCTTAGGGTTATCACCTGTAACCTGAAACAAGGTCAATAAAACAACAAGCAAGAATAATACTCTTTTGATAATAGTAAATAAAACAATAGAACGAATAATCGTCACAGTAGTTACTTTAGAGCTATCACTTGTGACCTGTTACCATGTTAAGGTTTAAGCTATTATTAGGTTTCTTTTCAATTTACTAGATAATCATAGAATATATAGGATCACTAAGAGAAACACAATCACAAGATACACAACATTTACCCCAAGAAACCCTCATGGGGAGGAAAACCCAACAGAAACTTCCTTAATATAGATAGCCAATACAATGCCAATAAAATAAACCAAACACTAGAGAATATCTTCTCCCAAGCAATGTGCCTCTCTCTCTTCCTTCTTCTAGCAACTGGTAGCTACAACTTCCTTCAATACTTGCACACTGGATGAGTGAGCTGAGTGAGTGAAAAAATGAGGCATTGGCTTCCTTTATTTACACAAACTGACAGGTGCTGAAAAGGTGTATCTTCATTGGGCAGGGTTGAATTGTCTTCTGAGTGGTTAAAACCACTTTAATTAGCCTGGGGACTGACTTCTCAATTTGCATAATATATTTAGGGTTTGACCAATCCGCAAAAGGGGATTTGGTCAATTACAATGAATGACATGATCAATCCAAAAAAGGGGATTGATCTAATGAATAATAAATCAATAATAAATAAAACGCTCTTTGCAGTTACAATATTTTAACAAAATTTTCGGTCAGTAGAAATGTTTCTGCAACACTACCACTATCTTTTCGATGCCAAAGTGTCCTGCCACTTGACTATAGTGAGATTCACAAATCAGCTTCGTGCGCTCACTTGTTGGAACACAGAGATGGCCTAGACGACACAACAACCCATATTGAAGATGGAAATTAGCGACCACTGAGTTGGTGCCCAACATTTGGTAGGTAGTGGAGAAGTCAGGGTCTGTCTCATAGAGGTGCGGCCATCCGGAGGTCTTGGGGCCATAAGAGTCTAGCATAGTGGTGAGTGTCGCGACTGGAGGTCGATTGAGGAAATCAAAAACTTGGTTGGTACTTCCTGTTTTATACTTGATGTTGAGGTGGAATTGTTGGAATTATGTGGACCACTTCTGATGGTGGTCATTCTGCAATTTTCCTTGGGTCTGCATGAACCGTAGAGGCTTGTGATCAGTGTGGATGATTTTCTCCTTCCTAAGAATGTAATGTCTCCACTAGCGGTAGGATTTCATAATGGATTATATTTATTTTTTGTAAGTAGGGTACTTACGAATAGAATCTGATAGTGTCTCACTATGATATTCCACGTGGTCGCCGTGTTGAGTGAGAATGACAACCACAACATAGTTTGAAGCATTTGTCTCAATCTCAAAGGTATGTTGCAGGTCCGGTAATGAAATTACTGGGGATGAGCACAAACAATTCTTCAAGTCCTCGAAGGCTTGTTGTTGGAACATGCCCCACATAAAGTTTTCCTTACCTCCGCCCATGGTTACTTGGCTGAGGGCCCATGCGATATAGGAGAATCCCAACACGAACCTGCGATAGAAATTGGCGAGGCCCAAGAAGCTTCGAAGTTCAGTGAGTGTGGTTGGGGCTGGCCAGTCATGAATTATCTGGATCTTGGCTGGATCCACATGCACACCATGTTGATCAACGATGTAGCCTAAGTAATGGACCCTGTCCAGTCGAAGGATCATTTTTCCAAGTTTGCATATAGTTTGTATTGTCAGAGGGTGTGCATAACCTGCTAAATATGTTGCAAGTGTTCTGCCCA
>JASDQU010014348.1:118461-131062 GCA_032191745.1 Picea mariana
CAATGATGAATTTTCTCCACTTGTCCACAACATGAGGTATGCACATCTATGTCTTGTATATGGACATGTGTCATTCTTTGTCATTAACTTCCTACTTTAAAAAAGAAATGGGTATATAATATTGTGAGAGTACTAGAACAAGTCAAAATCCATCAAAAACACACTTTTCAATGAAGGGTCAAATGAAATCTGGGGTAGCAAGCAATGGGGTTGAAGCAAGGGATTCAATTAGGTTATCACAAGATTGTTGTGCATGAACAAACTAGGAAAGAAACCTTCTTTGTTGAATTGGTTAGTGGATGAGAAATAAAAGAGAAATATATAGCAGAAGCCTTATATGTCAAAAATCCCTGAAGTTCAATAAGGGTCCTAGACCCCTGAGTGGATTGAATCTTTATAGGATTAAAATGAATACCCTCTACAAATATAATATGGAAATGCTATTATGTGAGTCTTTTCAATTCACAGTTATATTATTTTGTATAAATATTTTATTTGATAAAGTTAAAAATCCAAAAGATTTAGATTTCTTGAGAATGTTCTATTATATGTGAGTATATAATTAAAGAGACATAGAACAAACTTATATATATACTTACTAAAAAAATTGTTCATTGAAGTCTAAAAGGTAGTAATAGAATGACAAACTAGCACTAAATGGCACAATTGATAATTGGTGGTGGTGATGATAACTATGGAATGTGATTTTCTCTCAGTATTAGAATAATAAAGCTATCTAATAATAACTAGAACAGAGATCAATCCTAGAAAAAAACCCAACAACTTGTACCTCATCCATAAAATCATCAATAATCATCAATACAATGCACGGGGAACTTATTTTTTATAGTGTTTCAATTATGTCCTTTGTAATAAATACAAAGGTAATAAGAGCCATGTTTTTACCTTTCTAAGATGATAGGAGAAACACGAGGATTCTGACTACCAATGGTGATATTGACTTTCTATAATTCCTCCACAAGACTTGCAATCTTAGACTTCTTAAAGTGAAAATGCTTACAAGGGAAAAAAACATGGGGCCTTTACTATGGTCAATCTCAATAACATGTTTCATACCGCTATCAAGTGGAAGTTTTACAGACATCACTTGGAATACCCCCTTAAATTCATCATGCAAAATAGAGAGGATGGAATACGTGTTTGTCAAGAAGGAGTTACCTTCATACAATATAAGAGATACATAAAACCAAAATGGCCCTTCTTCATAAACCTAGACATTTTAATTGATTTTATAGTATATATACTCTTAGGTGGCTTTCATTTAATAGTGCATTCATAATCATCATGATGAGAGGGGAGGAACTTTTCTCAGTGATTAATGGAGTACATCCCTGAAGAAATAAACCATTAAATACCCAAAACATATAGTCATGCAATAAATGTGACACAAAAGTCATCCTGGAGGCTGTTGTATTCCATTATAAGTTCCACCTTATGCAGTACACCTTCACATTTGATGTGTATATGGAATGGGAAAATGGATTCTTAATATGAAGCATTATGAAGTAACGATAGTCAATCCCAAGTGCTTAACCTACGTCTTGTCAAGAATGTTCAATCCACTACCATGATTAACCTTAATAAGGAGCCTTTATTTTTTTATGTAGGCACAAAACTTGAAGGTATCAAGGCTCCTCAACCCAATTAGTCTTAGTGGGCGATTGTGAAGGAGAGAAGGGGATGGGGTAGGTCCCTCTTCTAGGCAATCAAGATGTTGACCACCACCATATATTTTATGGGATGTTTTTTGTCCACACATCCCTAATTATGTTATCTGAAACAAATCACTTATGTAATGTGACTTTTTGAGACTAAATGAAATTATATGATTTTTCCATTATAACACATGGACATAATGTATGATTGAGTATTTTTTATGTGATTTTTTATTCACTAAATATATTAATGAATATACACAAGTAAAATAAATATATAGCTACCTAAAGTATATCTACCAACAAAAGGACCATCCTAGGTGACTCCCAAGAGAAGGTCATCGGTTCAAAACAAATAGACGACCTTTTGTGAGTTTGTAGTAGAGTTGTTCTTGGGAGAACTGGTTTTGTAGTTTTCCAACCTAAGGGGTGAATGTTATCGTAATATTTTCCTTAGTAGGTGGGATTTCCATTGTTGTAAGTGAAAAAAAAGTAAAATAAATATATACAATAATATAAAAAAACTTATGGAGTTGACCACCTTCTTTGGGCAATCATGATTTTATCCACCYCCATATATTTTATGGGATGTTTTTTGTCTGTGGGTCCATATGTTTACTAGCATASACAAATCACTTAGTACTATGGATGTTTGATAGTTAATGAAAATATATGTTTTCCCCATTATAACACATGSATAAAATGTAACCATCTAACCATGTAAAATTTCAATGCATACAGTGACATTTTGAAGAAATTTCAACGTTATCCCCAGTCACTGCTCACTRCGCTGGGTTGCTTGATGAAATTKCATATGGGCGTGTTGGAAGACATTCCATGAAATTTCAAGAGAGTTTTGACCAAGATTTTGTAGATGGGAATGACAAATGATGAAAATGAGACCGCATAATGAAGGTTCATGCAAATGTGTAGGATGTCAAAGATTATGTGGGGACGTCAGGAATCCTTGGGTCTTGAAACCCTYGCATACCGTCAAGGCATGTGTCTCATCTAACCATGTCAAATTTTGATGCATATAGGAACAATTTGAAGAAATTTYAACGTTGRAACCATTCACTGCTCATCATGAGGCATCGGTGGATGACATTGGTGATGGGCGTGTTGGAAGACGTTCCATGACATTTCAAGAGAGTTTCAACAAAGATTCTATAGATGGGAATGAGGAATGATGACAATGAGAMTGCATGATGAACATTGATGCAAACATGGACGATCTCAAAGATTATGTGAGGAAATCAAGCATCCCTAAGTCTTGAAACCCTCACATACCGTCAAGGCATGTGTCTACTCTAACCTTGTCAAATTTTGATGCATACATGCACAGTTTGAATAAATTTCAACGTTCACCCCATTCATTGGTCGTTGTGTGACGTCAATGGATGGCATTGGTGATGGGCATATTGTTCGAAGACATTCCATGACATTTCAAGGGAGTTTCAACAAAGATTATATAGATGGGAATTATGACGAATGATGAAAATGAGACTACATGATAAAATTGGATGCAAACATGGACGATCTCAAATATTATGTGAGGACGTTGGGAAATATCCTTCAATCTTGATACCCTCACATACTGTCAAGTCTAACCATGTCAAATTTCGATGCATGCAGGAATAGTTTGAAGAAATTTCAACATTGGCCCCATTCATTGCTCACTGTGTGGCACTGGTGGATGACATTGGTGATGGGCATGTTGGAAGATGATCCATGAAATTTCAAGAGAGTTTCAACAAACATTCTGTAGATGTGAATGACGAATAATGACAATGAGACTACATGATGAATGTTGATGCAAATGTGGATGATATCAAATATTGTGTGGGGACATTAGGAATCCTTGAGTCTTGAAACCCTCCCATACCATCAAGGCATGTGTCTAGTCTAAACATGTAAAATTTCAACACATACAAGAACAGTTTGAATAAATTTCAACGTTGGCCCCATTCACTGTTCACCATGCAACATTGGTGGATGAAATTGGCGATGGACATGTTGGAAGATGTTACATGAAATTTCAAGAGAGTTCCAAAAAATCCCTAAATCCGTTAACCCCTAAGCCATTGACCCTTAAATCCTTAAGCCCTAATCCCTAAACCCTTAAGCCCTCAACCTTAGTTAATCATTAATCCCTTAACAAAAAATCCCTAAATCCCCTAACCCCTAGGCCATCGACCCTTAAACACTTAAACCCTAATCCCTTAATCCATAAACCCATATTCTCTAAGAACTTAAAAATCAATCCCCTAGCCCATAATCCCTAAGCCATTAACCATTAAACTACTTGACTCGTAAGTGCCAAATCCCTTAGCTCTTGACCCTTAATCCCTTAAACACTAAATCCTAATCCCTTAACCCTTAATCCTTGTACCCCAAATCCCTAAATCCCATAATCCTCTAAGCCCCTATCCACTTAACCCAAAACACCTCAACTAATTAACTATTTAGGCACATCCAATGCTAAACCCAGTGCTAAATCCAACGCTAAACCCAACACTAATTTCGACGCTAAATCTAGTGCTATTTTCGGCACTAAATCCGACGATAAATTCATCGCTAAAGTTGGTGCTAATTCTGGCGCTACTTTCCAACGTTATTTTCAGTGCTAAATCTGGTGCCAAATATGGTGATATTAGCGCCTAATTGTTTTGGAAAACATAAAAAATTCCATAAATAGCGCCATCCCGATAAATAATGCCAAATATTTCAAAAAAATGGAGAAAAATATACTAAAACAAAAAAGGGAGAAAATCACAAGGACTTGTTGTAGTGTAGGTGTTGGAATTGTGGGATCAACCTAAATATGTGTCTTGTTGTCTTGAACCCCAACCAATGTTTCAAGGGACAAAATATCTCCATCTAGAATAGTAACATCATGCTTCCTTACGCAATGGTTAGTCTAGCATCTCCTATTTTGAGGATGATTTCAACTTCCATGACCTACTTTTGTTTTCACTTTTTGTGTACTTCCATGAATATAAAAACATTCCTTCCATTATAATCATAAGTGGAAATAATAATTCCTCATATATATCATGAGAATCATAACTATTCAAAGGATGGGTGTTTGTATGATTAGTTAGCAGAGGTCTCGTACAAAGTACCTAATGTTTATTGTAAGGCAATGTAATACACCCAACCCCCTAAGTTCCTTTTAAGGAGTGGGGTATTAAATTTTTACTTTTCCCAACCTATCTTACTTCCTCCCATTCACGGATCCATCATCTTCTACTCATCAAGAGATTTCCAATGACTATAACTATGCCCAAAATAGAGCTTTGGAATATAATTTACAGCTCTTCGAAGTTTTGAGTCTTTCACCTTTAACTCCACTTCAACGCCTCGTGGAATATTTGTAACATAGGTCATCTATCGTGGCGTTGATGTGTCCACTACAACACATACCCTCTACATGGCACGGGTGTGCCTCTGCCACATCACTTTACGTGTCCATGCTATATCATCTTCCTTACATTGACATGTTTTGCTATGGGAGTACTTCCATTGGAGTGATTTCCCTATGTCTATGCACTTTTCGGTGTCATACATCATGCACATTCCTTTCTGTGGCCTACATATTATATCATAATTAGTCATTTTACTTTATTCACAGACTCGTGGGTGGCAGACTCGCAGACTCATTTATCTCACCTCCCCATCTCCGGGAACTCACCAAGATCCTATGTCCATTTTCTACACTTTACACCCACCATATCATCTCTGTGACCCACAAACTCATGCTTTCCAAGTTTTGAACTCCACGAGGGCATATTCCCACTATTGTCTTGACTAATTACATGATGGAACATGTTCCAATTGTACATGTCATCTTTCTCTACCAGTTTGACGTCATCATGGTGTCACCCATTTTTCCCTTAAAACCAAACTTACATACTTAACCTCATTGATATATGGTGTGGATTTACATGATGCCATCCCAATAAATCTAGCGGTCAGGATTCCTTAGAACATTTCTCCACTAGATCCAACAATTGTTAACATTTTTGGATTCTTCACAAGTTATCATACAAGAGACCCTAATCGATGGTCAATATCAAGACTCCATATCAAGTCGATGATTGTGATTCATCCAAGGAAAAGCATAGGATTTCTTATGTGCATTAATGCAATTCTAGATTAGTGGTTATGATCTTATTCCATAAGAGTTCTAAGGCTTACCAGGACTTCAGTGAAACTTCTCCTCCTATTCAGGCAGACTAATTTTTTCTCTCCTAACCATTTTAATGCATAATTTTGGACTATGAACAACCCATAATTGTACATAATATTTCCATCTTGAGAAGAATTGCATCAAGCCATAGTTTTAGTCACGATATTAGTGAATTATATGGGAAAATATTTGCATATGTGCAGGGATATACACAACACTAGAAGTATGTAAATGTTCAATACACATATAAATACAAGAAAGTATTGTATAGATCACAGAAAAACTACACAGACTCTATGTAAGCACAAAGTGGTACATTCCTGGTAATTCCTTGTAGGGTTGATTCGTTGAAGGGTTGATATTTGTCTCATTGAGACAAGATTTTGAATTCCTTGTAGGGTCCTCTTCTTCCCTTCCTCATATTCACACTCTAATGTTTTATTGTAAAAATCCAACTAATCCAAGCCAATCAACATGTCATAGATCCTAAAGGAAGTATGTTTATATTTTCTTGGGTAGACAACCCATTCATAATGAATTGGCATGCTGGTATGACCTCTGTTACTTTTGTTTTTGTTCCAGTGGCTAGTTGTACCAACCATGACTTAGCATGTTTCACTTGTTGCAGTTTACATTTATCAATAGTTTGAGGGGAAACATAACTCAAATTAGAACCAGGGTCAATTAAAATGGAAACAAGATGGTTGGAAATCATACCTTCCATCTCCACCACTGAATCTTGGTGGTCAACTTATCTATTATCCAGGGCTGCATAAATTTGCGATATGATCCTAGTCACATCATTGACTATGCTAGCTTCTTGATTGTTGTAGTCCCTCCTATTGTCTTGTTGTTTGTGTGGGAAATCCCTCAACATATGTTCTTCTCCACACCCCAAACATTTCAATGGTTCTCTCTTTGTATTATTATTCTTTCTTGGGGATGATCCAAAGGGCTTATTTCCACTCTAAGATGGAAAGTTTTGTTGATACACACTCTTAGTGGGAAGACTCATCTTAGAGATTTCCCCATGACTTTTAAATATTGATGTTTTAAACCCTTTGTTCTTGAATCCCAATTTACTTTTCTTCTTCCAGTTCTTGTGAGGTTATGCCTTGTTCTTGAATTGTTCATAGGAATACCTTGCCTTCCGAATAATGTATTCTAAAGTCTTAAGTTCACCAAATTTAATTCTATCTCGGAAGGATTGAGGCATCCCACTAATGAATCACTACATTTTTACCTTTTCATCATTTATGTAGGGAACATACCTCATCAACTCGAGAAATTTGTTGAGATAATCCTCTATGGTGAGTTGTCCTATTTTGAGTTCATGGAACTCCTTGGTATTTTCATCATAGTACCTTTTAGATAGGTACTTCTTATTAAATTATTTCTCAAATTGTTTCCATGACAAATCCTTCTTATGAATTCCTTTCACATTCCTAAGGTCCTCCCACCAAATGGAGGCCTTTCCATTCAAGTTGAAAATAGATATTTAGGATTTTAGGTTTTCAAAGTAGTCATGAACTCTGAAGTACTTATTTTAGCCAAGCAACCAAACTTCTACTTCTCCCCCCTTTTTAATTTCTCCATCAAACGTGGGTGGTTTGGATTTCTTAAACTCTTCATGGTCATGGCTCTTGGATGGTCTCCTCCTCTTTCTTCTCCTATAAGAGTGTGAACCAGTCTCACTGCTAAACAGTTCCTTCGAGTTGTCAGTTCCCTCACTAAAGGATTCTTCAAATGAATCCTTAACATTATCCTACCTCTTGGCTCCATGTTGRGCCTTCTTTGAGGTGCTTCTCCTTGTGTTGCTATTTTCAGGTCCATTCTTTTGTATCTCATGTGGAATTTTGGTTTTATTAGTTTGATGTCTATCCACATTAMTGGTTGTTGGTCCATGTTGCAACTAYCTTTGTATGTCTGACAGGATTTGMAACAAAACTACATTTATTTTAGTTTTCTTTTCTTGTTCTTTTATGAGCCTCTCATTGTCTCATTTAAAACTTTGTAACTCTTCCATAAGGCTTGTTACAGTTTTAGCCAAATYCGGAGGGGTTTTCACCACTCTCATTTCATCATACTCTTCTTCTCTRTTATGGGATCTCTCTCCCATCTTATGGTGTGTCACCATTCTTTATTTTGTAGTTTTCCTTGATTTCCACTGATGACTTATGTGATGATAATAAAATTTATGTTAGTTAATTATTCACTAATTTATAGAYAACACATGTAATTTGTAAGGTGCAATCCAATTTTTTATTTAGCATATATTAACAACATATAATTCATAATTAAAAACATGTAAAAACAGTAGGAAGTCTCATCGCGCCTTTAGTATACATCTATTCATACACCATACATGTGCATCACTTGCACATTTTATATCATTCATTTATATATATTTGGTGATTTTTCTTAATATCAATATTTATACTAGGTAACCTTATAATACATTCAATCCATGCACTATATACATTGGTAAATATTTAACATGCAAGTTCATTGCTTGCACCTTTTTCCATGCCATTCACACACATGGAAATTTCACTTCCTTATCCTCGTAAGGTGATATGTAATCAATATCATCAACATTTTACTTAAGATACTATAATCATATCATCACTAGCCATATGATCTATGACATTGTCGTATTTCACACCCAAGTCTTGTTATTGGTGCATATCATCATAATCCCACTCGTGTAGAAGTGGATATCATTCCCTCAAAGCAACGATATGATTCTTCTGCTACAATACAACATGATTCAATTTCTGTTGAGTAAAATCCCAACAAAATTTAAATATGAAATCCTTCCCCTCAAGGAAATGATGTAGATATTCTCCTTGCGGTAATAAGCACTTTCAACATGCTCATCTTAGCCATGGTAAACTAGTCTCATGAATTTTCTCCAGCCCATCCATTCCTAGTGTTTGAATCTTGCTCCGATAGATAGGGTAGGGTAGGATTCCCTCCCCCTTGAAGTTTTATAAGAAAATGTATTCAACTCTTTAATGAGCCCAAGCAGGCTAAGTGTTGTTTCCTGCTATGATACCACTTTGTAACACACCCAACCCCCTAAGTTCCTTTTAAGGAGTGGGGTATTAAATATTCACTTTTCCAAACGAATCTTACTTCCTCCCATTCACAACTCCATCATATTCTACTCATCAATATATTCCCAAAATAGAGCTCTGGAACAGAAGTTATAACTCGTTGAAGTTTTGGGTATTTTACCTTTAACTCCACTTCAACGCCTCGTGGCATATTTGTAACACATGTCATCTATCATGGTGTTTACGTGTCCACTACAACACGTACCCTCTATGGGGCATGGGTGTGCCCCTGCCACATCACTTCATAGGTCCATGCTATATTATCTTCCTTACATTGGCGTGCTTTTCTATGGGAGCACTTCCATCGAAGTTCTTTCCGTATGGATACACACTTTTCTGTGTCATATACCATGCACTTTCCTTTATATGGCCTACATATTCTATCATGATTAGTCACTTTACTTTATTCTTTGACTCATGGGCGGTGGAATCACAGAATCGTGGTCTACATTCATACCTTCCATGAACCCACCACCAACACTTAGCCTTATTTTCCATTCGCGGAATCATGGGTACATAACTCTGTAATATTCCTTTCCTAATTCCATACATGGAGTCATGGATGAAATATTTTGTAACCTTCCTTTCATAAGTCTGTCCAAGAAGTCCCAACAGTTAACCATTTTTCCATCTACGTAGACTCATGGACTCACGGACTCACAGATTCTTTGAATCCCTTCCTTTCTTACTCAACACTTAACACTTAGATTATTTGTGATTTTGTTAGATTCACGGGTTGGTGGACTAATAGGCTCATTCATCTCACCTCCCCATCTTCATGAACCCACCAATATCCTCTATCCGCTATCTACACTTTACACCCTCCATATCATCTTCGTAGCCCACAAACTCACACTTTCATAGTTTTGAACTCCATAAGGGCAGATTCCCTCTATTGTCTCAACCAATTATAGGTTGGCACGTGTTCCAATCATACAGGTAAAATTTCTATGCCAGTGTGATGTCACCCCTTTTTCCCTCGACCAAACTTAAGTACTTAACCCTATTGATCTACAACGAGGAGTTACTTGACGCCATCCCAATAAATCTAGTGGCCATGTTTCCTTCGAATATTTCTCTGATGGATCCAATGATTGTTAACATTTTTGGATCCTTCACAAGTTCTCATATGAGAGACCCCAATCGATGGCCATGATCAAGACTCCATATAAAATCGACGATTACGATTCATCCAAGGAAAATCATAGGATTTCTTATGTTTGTTAATACAATTCCAGATTAGTTGTTTTGATCTTTTTCTAGAATAATTCTAAGGCTTACCAGGCCTTCAAGGAAATTTCTCCTCCTATTTAGGCAGACTAATGTTTTCTCTCTTAACTGTTTTAATGAATAATTTTAGACTATGAACAACCCATACTTGTACAAAATATTTCCATCMTGAGCATAACCACATCAATCCATAGTTTGAGTCCTGATATCAATGAATTATATGGGGAAATATTCGCATATATGCAGGGATATACACAACACTAGAAGTATGTAAATATTCAATACATATATAAATACAAGAAAGTGTTGTATAGATYACACAACAACTACACATAATCTGTGCAAGCACAAAGTGGTACAGTCCTAGTAATTCTAGCARCATTATACACAGGTATAATTTCGACAGTCATAAACATGACATAAATGCATAATTACCTTCTCTTGTGCACTTTGAAAAAAAATATACCGAATCATGTTCGGGGTAAAAAATACCCATAATCGGAATACATAATTCATTTGCACAACAATTTCTAACCATTCCATAGTAGACACTTTCTGGTATAATTATGCCACCTGACTAAATAAAAGAAAAATAGACAGGTCCATGCAATTCTAACAGAATATACATACAAGTATAGTTACATCTGCAATTATTACTATTTGTGAAATAGAATTGTCGTATCTGCACAATCCTGGAAACATTATTCAAATATAATTACAACAATAAAAACCCATGACAAAAATCACATATCACAACTCCTGGGCATGTTTAATGACTGATATTTTGACTATAACCAACACATCCATTACCCGTATTATAGGTATATGAAATTTTCTCAGTAAGCATCCAACATAGGATAGCATAACCATTTTTTTCAGTAATTTAAACAAACACATGGTAGACACTTATCTGAAACTTGAAATTAATTGGAAAATTCTCAAGGGTGTTCCATTTTCCACCCAACCATAGGAACAATTTCTCTTGATATATTCCACAACTATCCACCCCCTAGCTAGATCAAGATGCCATGAGAGAAGTTCTTCTTTTTCTTAGCATAAATAAGCGACAAAGGTTACTCTCCTTTTCCCACATGAAATTGGAATTCCAGTCTTCTATCCACCAAGCAAAGGCGTCTTCTGTGATTGCTCACTCAATCACTCAATCTTCTCTACAACCCCCTTTATCATAATTATTAGAAAAAACTTCCCAACAAATCTTGCAACCAGAACAATTTGTTTTCCTCAATTCTCTTTAGAACCAAAGAGCCTCTCGTACTCTTCTCTTCTAAAAGTGTCCCTCCCAGACTCATTCATGTGTCCTCTCTATCTTCTACACTCAATTTTCCTCTCCTTTCTCTCCTTCTACAACAATATTTCGTGGGTCCATTTCCCAATTCGTGGGTTAGATTAGGAAGTTTCCAAATGGGGTACTATGCCCATCTCCTCGTTGAATTTTGAGGAAGACTTCCCAACTACCATCTTGAATGGAAATTAAATTCTTTGGGACAGAGGATTGTTCTAGGTCTGGGAAATTTCAATCTAGTAGAGTATTGTCCTCGCAGGGTCATCTCAACCATTACTAGTTCCCCCCTCCATCTTCTCACACATCATAGTATGTATTGGAAACACCTTCAACAGTTGTTAAAAAAGTTCCATTTTATTTAATAACAAATTTATTTACATTACCTTTTAACAAAGGTTCATCCTTTTACGCATAACATGTGTGTCCATATTATTTTTAGTAATAACATAACTATATTTACAAGCCGACGAAAACATGGGTGTTACAGGCAACTTTCCCTTAACTAGAAGGTGTTAGCCAATGGAAAAATCACTTATATATTAGCAAGGAAAATCCTAAAACTTATAAATCATGGTGAACTAATGATAGGAGTAGACTGAAAATATGGAAACCTAAAATGAGTTATGTAAAGAAATTGAATCGAACTGGGTGTTGCCTTTGCATTTCTATCAATCTTGATTTTATAGACTCAACAAGATGCTAATATTTATAAGGGAATATAGTCGATAACACTTAGTGCACTGAAAATTAACCTAAAGTTAGCTAAGTGCTGAGTAATGGCTAAAGCATAAAGAAATATAGTTTTGAGGGGACTAACCTCGATCATTTTCTTGATCTCCCTATATATTTTCCATATGTAACAAATGTTGGTGATAAATAGACATGTGTTTAACATGCCATTATCCCTCGATTGACATTCAACCCAGAACTATAGGTTTTCATTCAACACATAGGTATAGATATGCATAAATCACTTAACATTGGGCCTATGCATGCATTCAACACATAAAGTAAGTTTTCATCATCCATTTTCCAAATATCACACGTGTGAATTCATGGGTAACACATGGATGAGATGTTG
>JASDQU010014348.1:136691-149813 GCA_032191745.1 Picea mariana
CCTCCAAGGGTCCATGAGTCACAAGATCATGCCAATTAAGACACATATAATAATCAAACCACCCAAAAATATGCATCAAAAACCCCTTTCAAACTAAAAAAATGTTTAAAGACGTTATACAATTTGTCAAATTTAGGTGTGGGAGGGGTGTCAAGGCATCCTAATGTGCTAGTTAGTCTTCAAGTCAAAGGTGTTTCCTAAGAGAAATCCATCAAGTCATTTACGAGTATGAGGTGGAGTGGGTAATACTTTTGGGGATGGGGTTCATGACATACAAGGGATCATAGCGTCTCATTTATGTGTGCCTTTGTAGAGGGTGTGTTTCCCTTCGTTCATGATGCAAATTTTTTCCAAGCTCATTTATTTCCATTAATTAATTAAAGTCCAAAACAATTAGGTATTCCAAATGGGTAACATAGAGCTTTGAAGGAAGTACCCAATGTCACTTGAAGGGAGAGTTACACATAGTGCCATAGGGGTAAAGTATAGCTTGTAACACACTTGTGTAGATCCCTCAACTAGTAGGACATCTATATATGTAAGCTTTTACTTTTGCAGGTATTATGATTTTAAGAGATAATACTTCATTTTTTCTCAAGACCTCTTGGGAAAGCATATGGAAGGTTCATGATTTAGATTTTATATTTTTCCAGCTACTTTCCCCTTTGGTACTTTGGCCCCTTCTTCCTATGAAATGAGGTACAATCCCTTCTTGGGTCAGTACACCCGAAAATCCCAAAAGATAAGGAAGAGGAAGGAAATAAATATGGAAGGTGATAAGTATGATCGGGAATGGATGATGACTCTTCAAGGAACCCCCCAGTAGTACCCTATTCCCAAGGGTGACAAACTTACTAAGACAAAATGACACCGACCAAGGTTAAATATGCAAAGAGTATAAATTCCAAGCAAACGCTCTGTAATCAAGAAATATTTTTTGCAACATGTTCAAATGCTTCAATTATTATAGTGACACTTACCATGATACCTGGACTCATTACCTCATGGAGCAAGACCCATTGTCCTCTGGGACCAAGCTAGACTGAGGATGATAAAAAAACTAATTTGAGACCTTTGATGGCAGGATTGTACTTGATGGATGAAGCTTTTAAGTGGCGGGATAGGCTTGATGAAGGTATTAAACTCTCCCCCACATGGGAAATTTTTGAAAAACTCTTCTCAAATAAATGGATAAAGGATAAAAAAAAATGGAAGAGATGCATAAAATTCAAGTGGGATTAAAGGAATCAAAAGTAAAAGTCTTCAAATTGCAAAATAAGAATGAATAACTAAGATAATATATTATTAAGAAAGATGATGAGTTTGCTAATATTCAATACCTTAATGAATCATTCCTTAAGGAGATTAAGAACATAAAGAAAGAAAATATGTGCAATGGAAAGTTGGAAACAATTGAGTTAAGGGAAGATTTGAAAAACAAAGATGAAGAGACATGTATATTAAGAAACCATAATAAAAAACTATTGGATGAGGTTAAAATATTCAAAGAAGAAAAGAATAATTATCAAAATCAAGAAGAAACGAGAATCTTGGATGAAGAATCTACCAAAAGACTTGAAGAGGAAATTTGCAAGAAGGTTGAGGAATCCCTAAATACTAATGAGGTAAAAATATAAATGCAATCCAAAATTGAAGAACGACGTTAGAATTTGATAGATGGCATCACATTGCAGCTTCAAAAGGAGAAAGAAGACAAGATTCAAGGTCACCAAAAGATACTTGAAGAAGTTGAAATTCATCTAGAGGATGTACATACCAAATATGATGGTATTATCTCCAAGGCTAGAGTAAACAAATACCAAGAAAAGAGGATAGAGGATGAAATTGTCTCTAAAAATAAGATATATGAAATGCATGTGCAGAGTGAAGGAAAATCATCAAATGTGAAACCATATCATCGCCCTCATTACCAGGAAATATTTCAAGGAAGACAAGAAATTCAACATCATCATTGTCAAGGAAGAAGATGAAATACTTGTCAATATTCATGGAACAAGACATCACAAAACCACTCTTCAACAAGCTATTATTAGAGACCAACAACCACTACAAATTGGAGAAGCTTCAACAAAAATACATAGAATCAAGGGAATGAAAATTATGCAACAACTAGCCACCAAGGATCACAACCAAAAAGAATTGATTTTGGATGGATGGATCATCGTCAAATGAAAGAAGAAATCAGGAACATAAGAAAATCATATTTCTTGGTTTCATCACATGTCAAGCCTTTAATTTCAAAACTTAAAGGACAAAGATTTTTGAATGAGAGTATTATATCATGACTCAAGGGGGGCATATATAGGGTTAAATGTATATGATATAACCCCAGGGGGGGGTATATGGGGCTAAATTTGCATGTAATGTGTAAATATATATGTAATAGGGTCGACCTAATAGTAAAGGGGGATCATGTGTAGGTGTGAATATGTATATATAGAGATCATGCATTCATTATTGGAGAGATGTGAATCATGAGTTATGAATGTAATTGGTTATTTGGAGGATATTCTCCTATTTTTGAAGGAGTTTTTGTATAACTTGTCTATCTTGTATTTGTGCTCCATTCTCACATTCTGTACATGGTGTGTACTTCTATTTTGTTATGATATTTTAATAATTTGGTACATCACAATATTCCTCATCCACCTCTAACTTCACCAATTCTTGAAAAGTTCACTCTATGGCAATCCTTCATTAAATAACGAGAGAGTAAATTCAATAAAGAAATTGTAGCCAACAAAGGAGATACATCTTCCTAATATGAATGATTAAATTAAGTTGACACTTGGAAAAGTCAATTGAAGAAAAAGAGGAAAATGTTCTCAATTTTAGGATCTCAATATTATTTAATGTATTTGTGATAGGGAAAGAGGGTTGGAAACTAGAGACTCAAACTTGTTATTTTTATCAGTTTGAATTAAATTTTGAAGATTCATTCTTTTTGGAAAATTTGTTTTTGAGTAATGTGAATTTTGTAATGATTGCATTTTTGTTAATTTTTTTACAAAATTCCTATAATCTAGCTTTATGTGAATTCTTTCCATAACTTTGTTTACTTTCCAATTGATTGTATATAACATGAGATATGCATCATTGTTATTGAGATTATTCTTATGATTGATGATAATTGATGTATTTAATACTACAACTAATAAGTTTTATGAATTCCTTCTAAAGAGATTATCACTCATTAGTATCCTCTTTTATTTGGTATCTATGTTTAGATCTTAAATTGATAGTCAAGAGAAAAGGCATTCATGTATTATTGGAAGATTATTCTTTTTATACTGTGAATGAATAAATGTTATTCTGGATCTGACCTATGAAATTATTGTCTTCCATTTCTTTGTTTTCCAAATACATGAGATTTTCTTTCACTATAAGTGGGATGTAGATATAGTTGTTGTGATATTATTTAAGTTATAACAATTATTGTACTTAATAATTCCTTTAGGATTATGTTGTTCTTGGGAATTAATCATTCTTATCAACATCTTTTAGTTTTTAAATCATCGCTGTCAATTCAGATAGGATAGATAGATTAAATAAGCTTTTATTTATGTAATCTAGGTAAAGATACATAAAATTACAGATCTAAAACGATCAATTCTCCTATCAAGGAGAAAATTTCTTGAGTGGAAAACTGAGCCCACATATCGGTTTTAAGCTATCATCCCAAATGAAAAAAAGGTCTTATTGGGAATTGTGATCGAGTATCCATCTCCTATTGCACGAGGGAATTTTCCAGTATGTCAAAAATTGGCACTAGAAGGAGGGCCAAGTGACATGCGTGACTGGTAGATCATCTTATGATGTCAATTCATCCCAATCATCTTGTACCAAATAACCTCTGAGGACCCCTAAATCTACCAATGGAATTTCATAGCTCAAACAAAGTTTGGTGTCAAATTCACCTAAACTTATTGAAAATCCATAGGAGTTAGAATCTCAATATATTCATGCCTCATTATCAAAGATTGAGCTTGTAGATTCTACAATTTCTAAAGAAAACCCCATAATCAATCCACAACTACAACTATCCAAGGTTTTAACAAAAACACATAGTAAGGGAATTGGTTAACCCCCTATCCAATTGTTCTATTTCCAGATTTCCTTGGCCTTTTTGAACTATTTATTCCTCATTCAAAATGATCGGAGTATAACAAATTGATAACTTTGGATATTAGAAATGAAGACACCAAACACACATGATGTATTTTCTTATGCCAATTG
Organism: Picea mariana; assembly: GCA_032191745.1. Lineage (NCBI taxonomy): Eukaryota > Viridiplantae > Streptophyta > Pinopsida > Pinales > Pinaceae > Picea > Picea mariana. The sequence continues at coordinate 140,949 of JASDQU010014348.1, forward strand.
TAAGTTACACACCCTTAAAACCCTAATTTTGAGAGTGTCTTGCTAGTTGATATTTATCTTGACATGTCTTTAAAATTTATGCCCTTATGATTCTAAAATTTTGGCTTGTAGTACTCTAATATTTCTTCTTTGAAATGCCATAGTTATGACCAAAATTTGATGTTCCAAGAGAAAGTTATGGTAACTTTCCCCAAACGTGTTTAGTCTTGGTCCTTCATAGATAATGCACTTGTATGGAACTCCATGTGTCCAATATTTCTTATCTAATTATGAAATTTTTAAGTAAAATAAAATAATCTATATTGTTTCCAAATGAACTAGTGGCACTCAATTTGTATTTTCCAAGCTTTAGATATGATAGTTCTACCAAGAACACTTGTTTGAGACTAGTCAAAGATCCTACTTTCCACATCCTCTATTCCAATATGACTTGATTGAGACTATTTCATCCTCTTTTCACTTGTTTGACTTCCATAGACTATATATCAAAAAGTATAGTGATACAATACCTAAAATGTTTACCCCAAGTACTTTGCTATGTTTCAAGCTCCTAAAAATTTCATATTTTGAAACTTCACCAAAAACAATAATAGTGAAAAGTCCAAGATGACTCATTTGAAGGAGAAAAACCCTAGGATCATATGCTTTGATACCAAATGTTATGAACCAAACTCCAAAAGTAGCATAAGAATAGAAGAAAGAAGTAACTCCATGCCTTAATAAAGAGTCAAAGAATAATAATCCACTTCAAAGGGGAAACTTCCTTTTACAATATATCTAATGCACAACATAAGATGCCTATACAAATGAATCTTCTTTATTATAAATAGGAGAAAAAGTGAGCATGATGTAACCTACCACTAAGCCAACATAACCATAAATAATAAAATAATAATGAATGAGTGTTAGGTCCTTAAAATATGGACAATAGGGACCTTAATATCATTAATAAATTAGAGAGTACTTATACAAGAGATTTTTCGTAAATAGACCAAAAATCCACACATTTTACTGAAATTTAATTTGTCATGTTTTGTGAATTAAACAAATTTTAATTCTAGATCCAAGAGATATTGTTGGATATGCACCATGCAAGATCCTCTCGATCCTTGTAAGCATTTGGTATCTGCACCACAAAACTATGCAAAGTCTTGTTGAAATTCCATAAAAGAGCCGGAAACACATTTATCCTCTTCATTTTTTTATTACCTACCAAAAAAAACTTTTTCAATTTGTGTATGATTTTATAGTCATTTTGAGAAATAATTTTGTAATAAATAAATATACTTCTCACCTTTTTTTGAGACAAAGAAATCAACACTTGTAACCTACGAAGAAAAATCAAATCATAATGGTAAAATATTTGGTGTATTTATCATGTGAAGAACATGATTCTTGGAAGTGTTCAATCTTGTGCATTTCATATTCTAAAGAATATATTAGTATATCCATATTCAATGGTAAGCACACATTCGAAGACAAACCAATTAAAAAATCAAGGAATTATTAAGATCGACCCTCTTTTTAAAACAAGTGCAATAACTAAATGTCCAATTGCAAATTTTTTTCATTGGAATGTTCTCTCCAAAGGGCCCGCTCTCGTAAATTGGGCTTATCAGATGATTGTAACAACTTTAAACTAAGTTAAATAAAATTGATGAAAAGTATATGGGCGTGAAAGTCTAATTTAAAATTTGAAATATCCATTTCGTGAAGGACCCAATTTTGAAATCAAGGTTCTTATAAAACATGTTGCCTTGAGAAAGGACCCAATCTATGGATCATGCCCGACTCTAGAATTGGGGGTATTCTAAACTCTCTCAAATGTTAAATGAGAAAGAAGAAGAGGGTCGGTTCACTAGATTGGAGTGATTTTCATAATGATTTGAATTATGTGAGAGATGGAACAAAGGTGTTTGATGTCAAAATAATCTTGATCAAGTTTTTAATGTTCAGGAAGAAAGTGATTTTTTTATCTAATCGAGCTATTTAATTAGATGAAAAATATGGCCATTAAAATTTTGAAATGGAAATCCCCATTTATTTCCTACAACAAGGTTTAATGTTTAAGAGAATTATTTTGATAGATCTTTTATAGCCTTTTCAATAAGAGAGTTATGAGGTTAATTAACTTGGCATCATAAAATTCAAACTCAAATTAGTAACTCTTACCATATAAAAAAAATTCAACCTCGACACAGTAAAATTCCATGGTTACCTAACTTCTAGAGTCAATAACTTTCTTGAAGAACCTTTGCTTAAAGAATCACTTTTTGCACGGTGACGAGGATGGATAGGGATTTCAAATGAATGGTTATATAACACATTTCAACATCAAGTGCATGGCTTCTATAACCCATGAATTTCATACCATCATGGTGACATGAGACCATAAACATGAATTTCCATACCTATAGGCCTCATAATCCAATTTTGAAAGTGTGTTGATTTCACAATTCTTGAACACCTATGGTCAATCTCTTCTAGAAATCAAAGCGTCATCTTAGATGAGACCTAAGACTCACATACATATTGATTTTTTAATGAAAATATAGGTGTTTTTTGGGACATTCTTTACTAAAAATAAGTTTTATCTACTCATCTTTAAACCATGTTATACATAATTTCATTGCGCAAAGAGACGTTATTAGAATTTATGAGCAACCAAAATATTTTAATTCAAGGAATGAGCTCATTAGCCTTCGACACACTCTAAAACCAACAACTGGAAAAAGTGTTGAGTCTAGTTCTAACTCAATTGCAAGTCAAAAGATGATACAATACAACTTCAAAACCCCGGACATAGGTGTGTGTACCTTTTAAACAAGTTAGAGCCAATCAAATCCACAAGGTACAAGAGCATTCTCAATTAATATGTATGTAATGTGACCAATGCATGTAAGGTAGAATTGTAAGGAAATCAATATAATAATGTGACTGTCACATCCTATATAATTGTGCAAGACAACATAAGGATTAAAGAAGCTTCCAATCAAAGTAATTACAATGAGCAACATATTGTCATCAAAATAAGTTAACAAAACAAGGCAAAGGGGTAGTGAATCTTTCTTAACAAGCCTTAGAAAAATTTTAATGTGGGGCCCCATGACAATTGGCTTGAGCGATTGTTGAGGCCTCAAAAATACAACAAAGGAAGCATCAGTGGAAGGATATGTGTAGAAATGAATTATCATTAGGCATATTTACATGGAGCATTCATTCAGCCTTGAGGTATTGTATCTAGTTAGAGTTTTATCTTCTTGGATGATATAGGCAATACTCACAGTTTTATTGCACCCTCACCTAGGATGGTGCCCAATTGTAAGCTTATTACAAAAATATATAAAGGTCCATAGAGGGAAAATATGGCCAATGGAACTAAGAAGTGGGTGATTCAAGTATTATTGTGGATTTTGGTAGTTGGAAAACAACCATTTATTTTCATCAGTTACCATTGGAATTCAATGATGGGATTATTGGTAAGGATTGCTTATAACTCCATAGAGATAAAGTGGATATTTTGATAAGAGAGTGGAGTGTTTATATGATGAAGGTGTGGTTAGAATCATTCAAAGATAGAAAACTCTTACTGATGTACAATAGATTTCAACTATGCAAGCTAAGCATGGCATGTGCAAATGATGTAAGGTCACTATTAAGAACCATTATTCTCTGTCAAGGATTGATGATTTATTTGATCAACATAAAGGTGTGACATTTTTCTCTAAGTTCACTACAATGACAATACCTTATAGTGGAGGTTTTTAGTGTTACAATAATTGGAAAAAAATTCAAAAAAAACTTCCACTATTCTAAGCAAAGGTTTTAACGAATGATCCATATAACTATAAAATTTTGGGTAGGTGAATGTTGTAGTGGAGGTTTTGTTATAACCCTAATTTGCACCAGACATGCTTACCTAGCATCAGGCCATCTCAGATTCCTTCTTTGCCAAAACACTATTGAACGACTCTTCTTAAAACCCCTTTTATAAAGGCCCACACGCCCTGCTCCATTACTGCACGCGTGTACACGCTAGCTGACCCAAGACAGCTCGCGTGTACCTACAAAAGCATGGAAAAAGGAAATTTGTTGACGGAACACACAGCTTTGGGTAAGTTAACTAAACCTTTCGGCCATGCATGGCTGGTCACTCGACCAAATACCTAGCTTCTTCTAGCCTATAAAAGAAGGGTTAGGGGTCCCATTTGAAAGGAGGAGAATCATAGTAAAGAAACTATACCTGATTGAGCATTCCCTTTGTCCCAACATTTAGCCATCCTTGTGCAAAGAGAAGTATAGAGAAAAGAAGTTGGAAGATAGTGGAAGAAGAGCCCGAGACCAGGATCGAGGAGCAGTAGACGACTTTATCATTGTAAGGTATCATTGTGAAGTTAATAAAAGAATTGATTTTCCCGTCCCGCCATATGAGATTGTCATTATTGGAATATTGATTGTATGATTGATTAAATCTCTAACCCGTTAGTTCATATATCAAATGAATGTGGAGTTCTTTGTTTGTCTTTAGTGAATGTAGCTCAACATTGGGAGGAGAGTTGCAGTCAAAGAACGACCAAGCGCGAAAAGGGATCGACATCAAACACGAAGAATGAGGTACATCAACTTAATCTCTTGACCTTTGTATTTACATATGAGTAATGGGGGTCTAGGCATGGGATGATGGTAAAAGGTAAGAATCTTTAGGTCATTTTTGCATACATGATAAAACCCTTAGTGCTAGTTCGTAGGAGGGATTTCCCACCCACAACAGAATTGGCGACTCAATTGGAAGTTCTGAAATAAGTTCTGCGAAGACTAGTGACTTTTTGGATTTCATTGAAACAAAATCTAAGTCAAATTCCTAGAGGACGACTATCCATCTACTGATCTTTTCGCCTATTACCCGTCGTGTCAACATGTATTGAAATGGATTCACAACGGCAATGACGGCGGTCTTGTGAAACATAACATAATAACAAAACCATTGAACATGATGGACTGCTTCCAACGCAAGTTTTTCGATATGAGAATAATTAAGTTTCGGTCCGACTAGGCCTCAACTCAGGTAATAGATCACATATTCTGAGAGAAAATCATCTTCCTGAACTAAGACCATGCCAATGGTGGACTCTACGGAAGCCAAGTATAATAAGAAATCTTTGTCAAAGGACTCATTGGTCCTTCCACCACCCTGTCGTGGTAGTAACACTGCCCATCTACAAACCGCAGGAAGAGAGGCCTGATGTCCGCAACCGACAATCTGTCAGCTGCCTCTTCATACAATCCAGCAGTGTAGTGCTCCAGTCAAATATCTGTACATTTAAGCACTAGATTGCACAGTTCATCTGTGCATGGGACACCTGATGTAGATCCACAGAACYAGTCATCCACCCAATAAGMAACACAATCGCCTGCAGTGATAAATCGATGATCTTGCTTATTGGCACCTGAGAGCTCGATCGGTCTGTACCAGCCTCACAATAAATTCCTATCAATTCTGATATGTTATGAGGCCCCGAAGGAAATGTCCGAAAATYGATTGGTTCCCCTCTCTTGGAGAGGCTAGTCAAAAAATATGTCCTCTGTAGTAGGCACCAGTAGTTTCCCCTCTAACATAAAGGAATTTGTGCCGGGATGCCAATAATCAACCAAGACATTCAGTAGCCTAGGTTGTGCTCGCATAAAAGGACATAGGAAGAACTTGAGCAGCCCACATTGCATTAAGGCAGCAACAACATTGGGGTCTTCCCTGACCAACTCACTAATATCCTCATGCTCTCTTTCCCTCCAGTGAACATACATCCTGCAAAAAACCAAGTTCAGGAGGGTTAACCCTTGCTTTTTTAAAATCATTTTTCGTTAAATAAAGGGTCCACGTGGGTTGTAATGATGACAGTTGCATGTACATGCATGCAGTTTTTCCTCTGCCTGCGTGGACCTAGGGCCGACCTTTTGAGGGTCGATGCCCCCCCAAAACTTGAAACTAAAAGCATAAATAAAGATTTAAATTGCAAGAGGAGAGAGCTTATAGTTACTTGGTCCAAGCAGATGGTTGTTTTGTCCATCGAAGCTCTCGGAATCAATTCTTTTCACAAAGGGGCAGTTTTGGATTTTCGTCAATTTCTGAATTAACAATGGTGATAATGAGCTGCCAACTTCTATTTATAGAGTTTTTTGGCCCTTTTTTGTCAATTTTCGAACCCTTTTGTCATTTTTTCTAAACTGAAAATCATTTAAGATGGTTCGGGAGTTTTCTTTGGATAATCAAGGGAGGTATTCCTTTGGGTATTTGGAAATTTTTTTGAGATTTGGGCGTTTGGATGGTCCTTTGGTAAAAAGTCATTTTTTCCCATCTTGTTGCATTTAAGTCAGGATTCCACCCCCACTTTCTGCATCTCGTTGTCTTTTCCACATTGCCATAGGATCGATCCCACTGAGTTGTGACACATAACCCTCATTACTACTTTAGAAGTGTCATAATTTGGTGGTAGAGCCTACCATAACATGGATGCCCTAGGTAGATCTTGGTTGCATGACGGTGTCCATGCTATCACTAACGACTATAGGCTCGGGAGTTCTCCATAGTTTTTTCCTGATTATGATTTTGAGCCTCATTTGCATGATTCCTTTTCACTCTTTACCTCACCCTCGGGACTCCCAAAAAACATAATGGGTCTTCTTTTAAGCCCTTTTCAGACCCTCTAAACATGAAAAGATTGTCGAGCGATCTTGTGGCCTTTCACGCTCGTTAAACTGAAATTTGAAGTCACGTCTATCTGGCGATAGTTTACCCCTTTTTCGGTCCAGACGGTCAACTGTATGAACAAAGGTATACTCTAAGGAACTTCAGTTCTCTAGAAGAGTACTCTCAGGTATAATTTTAACCCTTTTTGAGGCCTGAGGGACTAAATTTATGAAAAAGAACCCCCATGGAGTCCATAGTTAAGCTCTTTTCAGACTCCCTAAAATTGAAAAGATCGTTGAGTGACCTTATTCTTTCACACTCGTTAAAATGGTCCAGAAGAACATTCCTGACAGAGTCCATAGTTAAGATTTTTTGAGACTCCTTAAAAATGAAAAAATGGCCGAGTGATCTTGTCTGTATCACACTCGTTAAAATGGTTTTGAATAGACGTCTTTTTGGTGCTAATTTACCCCTTTTTAGAAATGACTAGACTACCTTCGAAAAAGGTACCCTAGTGGAGTCTCCTTTTACGTTTTTTCAGACTCTCTAAATATGAAAAACCACTGAGCTTACCTTCTCTGGGCTCGTTAAACTTACATCGAAAAACATTACCATTGTGTGTCTTATTAATCGCATTTTCATACCCACGTCTTTGGCCTAATGCCGGCTCCGTGTTTCTCTCAACTGAACCATCTGAAGCATGCCTTATACGCAAGCCCTGTAGCACTTTGCCTCTCAGGGATGATTTTAAGGATGGAAATTTATTTTAAAATGTATAAACCTTGGCGAATCTTACTAATCCTTCATATGCCAACTATAAATGATTGGTGATATTTTTGTAAAAATATTCAAATTTATAAGGATTTTATATAGTTTTTATAAAATTTTGGTGATTTTTGAGGTAAAATAATTTTATCCTATAGAATTTGGGCGAATAATTTTTAAAATAGCGAATCTCGTTTTTGGAAAAACCATGGAAAATTAGCCCATGAGCGAAATTTAGCCCCTAAAATCATCCATGTTGCCTCTGCGTCTTGACACCTTTGGCCCCTGGAGGATTTTTCCTGAGTGTCCTTACTTTGAACATCAGTCTTGTCCCTGTGCCTCGAACTTGTATGTTTGCAACACTCATTCCTCCTTTGTAACGTAACATTATTTATTCTTTTTCCAAAATTATTGAAAGAGACAAAAAAATCAAATATACCCCAAAAAGAGGAAGGGAAAAGTATTTTGTTTGTATTGGCAGCATAATGAGTCGCCCTTGGATAAATCACATATGTTCGTTTGTTTGTCAAACCCTGGGATGTAATATGACCTTAGTAAGTTGTTCTCGCTATATTGAGTCGTGTCCTCCTCCATTTGGTTATTCTTCCAAACATATGGAGACTTTGTGTTGCCTCCTGCCTCGTAAACTTATGTTAATTCCATGCTGCCTGAGTCTCATCATTTGTCGTGCTATTGTCCAAGGGAAGTTTTTACCAAGCCTGAGTCAGCCCCTCTATAGTTTGTCTCTTGCCCTCATGCTCGGCCATCTTGAAAGTCCAATCAAGTCTTTGTTCGAAATCAATGAAGCCATCAGTCTGATAATCAAGATTCTCTAGTCCATAACCGACGAGTCGTCGAAGACCTCTGGGTAGTGAAGTCGTACACTCATATTTCACTCCTACCCAATTTTTGAAGATTTTGAAGTTGTTGCTCAAGCTCTGAAGACCTCATCTCCAGCCATCATGCCTTATCAGCTTTTAGAAGATGGATACTCTACATGTATATCTTTTTTATTTCGAGATGTAGCTCCATTGTGTATTGCTCGCGGCTACACTTTATATAGTTATATGACATGGATCTACAATGTATTTGATTGGTAGCCATGATTTTATTTCATCCCAAGCATGGGTATGCCCACCTCGGTGAGACATTTATTATTTTACAGAAGGCACCTCCCGATTTTTGGTCCTTGTGCTCACTTGTTCAGAACATTGGTGAATATTTTTAATGTATTTCGGCAATCATATGCTCTTCTGACCTCACACATTAGAGAGAATTTGTTATAAACCTAATTTTCACCAGACATGCTTACTTGGAATCAGGCCATCTCATATTTCTTCTTTGCCAAAACACTGTTGAACAACTCTTCTTAAAAACCCCTTTTATAAAGGCCCACACACCCTGCTCCATTACTA
>JASDQU010014349.1:0-10801 GCA_032191745.1 Picea mariana
CGCATCTAAAACAACAGTGATTGACAAATACACCATGGGCCAAATAAATTTATCTGAACTTCTCTCTCATTTTGAAGCATTTTCCACTAGTGTTCTACAGTCAATGCAATATGCGAAACGACTTATTTATTGTTTCACCTAACCAAGTAGAAGCAGCACGTTGTTTTCTGGAATCTGTGGGAATATCGTTTCTTCAACCCATTTCTGGTGGTATGAGTTTGTTCGATGCTTAACTCCCTTGCAACTTCTGTGGATCCTATAGTCCTTGCTATTTCAGGAGTTCTCTTCTGAGGATTCATACCATTCAATCTCTCCTCAAAGAACCTTCTGCTCGAATCAAACCTGCAACCCTTCTCTGGGATTTAGCCTCTGCACAACTACTGGTGCTTCCTACCTTTCTTTCGAATGATTCAAAGGCCCTAACCCTCCTGAGATTTATTTTGTAAACTCAAGTCTCCCAGAAGGCTTATGCATGCACTCCTTACGACACTTCTCCAAATATTCCCAAATATTTGAATCTCTTGACTCTGTGCAACTCTGCAAAAACAATCCTTCAATCTCTCAACCTTAGTCTATAGGTTCTAAGGTCTTGACCAGCCTGCGCACACCTTGCACAACTTATGTGATTTTCTTTCACTTCAGTTGAAATGAGAATAATGGTATCCCTCTTGAGCTTTCAGAGGTAAACTCTGAAATCTGTCAACGCACTCCTTGCGGACACTTCTCTGCACTCCTTGTAGGAACTCTTACTCAAGAAGAGAAACGATTGAAACTCATTCCCTTACTCTCTCAGACTTCAAGTACTTAACATGAAATCATGCATACATAGCATAAAAGAAAATTCACAACAGAAAGAGTAAAACAACCATAAGCATAGCATTCAACATGTATACACAGAAAGCATTAGAACACCATGAGTCTAAATTCAAAGCTTCATATATTAATATCAGAACTTCTGTACATGGAGTCTTCTCTGCTACTCTCTGTTTCTCGTCTATGCTAATGTTCTTAATCCTACAATCTGAATGATACAATGATACAAAGGTGAGGGTGTCTATAGTCGTTTTCCCTCCAACTCCTAAAACTGTCTAATCTAGAATTTAAATCTACTTACTTTCATTAACTATGCATAAATGCCTGTACATCCTACAGATGAGAGCGTATCGTTCAAGATCTATTTACAATATGGAAGTACGCCTTCTTAACTATTTCATTAATATCTGGGCATCCAAACTTTCAAAAACATTTCAAAACATTTTTTGACATGTGCCAAAATGTTATGGCATTCATCTCAGTTGTCTTCCGCCTCCACGCTTGCTTGTTGTTGATGATGCTCCTGCATCACAAATACCCCACCAGAGGTCAGATCCGAAAGGGAGCAATGAGCCATGGAACAAACAAATCATATTGTGCTGGAAGTCAAAAAAATAATAGAACTTTACGAAAGGACCGCACAACTTTGGACAAGCCTAGCAAAAGATGAAGGGATCCAACAATTGGATCAGAAAGAATAAAATTTGAACACAACATTCTAGGATATAAAGCAGAGGCAGAAGACAATTCCTATCTCGGAGATATTGAGGGCTGTACAGCAAATGAAAAACCTGCAAGTAGAAGAAAAGGCAATCTAGGAGGAACGACAGACCAGACAGGCTTAGTTGGATCCCCTGCAAGAACAAGCATAAAATATGATAATAGAAATGGAAATGGAGAAATCTAGAATTGAACATGCACACTTAGAAAGCATAAAAGTGTTGAAGGATCATGTTACAACGGAGGTCTTCGATACCCTCAAATAAAAGAACACACATATGAAGGTGAAAGGGGATGAACTAGTGAAGTAGTTCTAGGACTTAGAGAAATCAGTGAAGAAGGCACACAGGAACTGAGTGGCTTGGGATGAGCCACGTGTTAGTGTTGGGGGCTTGTTGGAGTAGTAAATTTTGGGAGTTAAGTGCAGTAAGTGAGGAAGAATGGACCAAAGGAAGTAGTGCACGCCATAACAGAAGGAAGACCAATGCGACAAAGGGAAAAAAAAGCATCGCGCCAGGAAAGAAGGAAGATCATCCCAAGGAATGATTTGATCAAAGACCAACTATGTGGAAGGAAGTTAGAAAGTGGACAAGTGGAGTCCACTTAGAAATAGAGTTTTTGTCAATGTAAGGTTTTTTACCCACTTTTTGTAGTATAAGTAGAAGATGTATGAGGCAGATTGAGGTGTCCTTTTTGATGGTGAAGAAATTACTTTTGGAGAACCTTCTTTGAGTATTGAGTTTTTTGTATGTTTATTTAAGGAGCTAATGGAGTCATTTTTGAGATGTAACTAAGGGTTAGTTCACAATCTCTAGAGCTTGGTGCAACGTTGGTCAACCTCACCATTCATAACCTACTATGTAATGCTCACATCGCATGACTATTTTGATGAAGAATAAGAAATAAGCAGAAGATCTTTGTGGATGTAGCCCAAGGGGGTGGACCACGGTAAAAATGGTGTCTTTATGCATGATGTGTTCTTTTTATATGTTTTATAATGAATGAATGGTTAGATGAATGCATATGTTAGGGATTATTTATAGCGTGCACCAATATAATAATGCAGAATGAATATTATGAATGAATGAAACAATAGATTTGATGAAGGGTATACTAGAATTTATGTTAAAACATAAGTATAAGTAGAAATAACACCCCCAACCCCTTCCATGACTACAAACAACAACAAGAAGAATGTTAGCATCACGAGGAATCAGAAATCACATATTATGGAAGATGCAAAAGTCGTATCATAATGCTGAAGAAGTATACAGAAAACTTGTAATTCTTCACAATTTTCAATACTCGGAATATCTCATTCCTTTCACCGATCGGACGTACAAATTGCTTTTTTTATAATACGTTTGAACCTTGTCATGTGGCTCATGGGTTTTGACTTTACTCGAATACTGACAAACCAAACAATATGTCATAATCAGTAAGTTGCAACATGTTTGTTACATGTTTGTTACGTCGAAAGGTATACATCTATCTATTGACAATGGGCACATTTAATAGGTTTTTAGTGCTTAATCATGTTTGTATGGACAAGATTAAATATTGATGGAATATTCTTAGTGGTCCCAATAAATCAATGGTTGTGATTTCAACCACTAAATTTCTAACCTTCCTTTCACCCCTTCCTTCATCCAAAATAGATGAATTTAGATTAAAGAATTTACGAAGACCTTTCCTTACATTTTCCCATCCTCACCATAGAAGGAAGCCTCATTGACACTGCATCACCTAAGGTGTCCACTTTAGGATACTCTAACATGTTGATTTCACATTGGGAAGACAACACTTGGTTTTCTCTCCCGTCCAGTTGCCACTTGCAAATAAATACAGAATATACCCCATAGGCTGCTTGGATAATGTTGAAGTAAACCTTGGAGATGTACAGACAGTTGCTGATTTCAAGGTTCTCAAGATTGTAGATGAGAAGGAAACTGACCTTGTCCACCTAAATGCCTAAAATAAGGGAGGGTAGACATCCTCCAACAAGCAAGTCAAAACATAATGTACATAGTCCACTCTAATACATCAAGTAACCCATAAAAGGGGTCCCCAAAGAAAAACGCCCTGTCCACATCAGCAAGTGTTCTCCAATAGATGAGCTTGGTTATGTCGGCCTCCAAAGGCCCTCCAAGGTGGGTGCTTTCTCCACAATTCACGTAAAGCCATGTGTCCTGATCAACTCCTGCCTAAGAGGTAGGAGGTGGCCAGGCACATCAAGAGAGTATCTAAATGGAGGAAGCCAGTCTATCGCAATGCCTACAAACTCCAAAAGATCAAAGACCCAGTGGGGCCGGCCTACTGTATCGGAATGCATCGGAAGGTTGGTGCTGGCTGGAAGGTTGGAATAAATGAATTCTTCTGAACTATTATAAAGACATCCGTTTACATGTTTATTTTTTTACTTTTACTTGATAATATTTAAAATTTACTATAGTGACTAGCTGATTGCCACATCTGAGTGATTAATAAAATTTATTATTTTCCATTTCTCCAGCAACTTATCGTTTACTCTCCACTTCCTCCACCGTTTTTCCTCCCCTGTGGCTTTCATCTCCACTTACTCAACCGTTTCCTCCCATATTCCATCAAGACCACGTTCGGTGTTGATTCCAATTCCTCACAGTGAACAGCGGACACTGATTAAACACAGTGAACAGCGAACACTTATCGGTGTTCACCAGCAGTGGATGAGGCGGTAGCGGCTGTGCTAGTTATACTACACTTATCATTTATATGGCCTTCGCCAATAACCATTTGTCGATACAAATCTTGCCATGAAAAGATCGAATTTTTTTTTCTAAATGAGGAGAATTGAGAGTATTGGTAGAACCGCTTACTGAAATCGGAATCTATTTTTTCTATTAATGCTCCACCTCCCACCCTCTATCTTTTTTAAAGAGGAGAATTGCTAAACCAGTCTACTTTCATCTCGAAGAGATCCAGGATCGAATTAAAGGAATTGCCTCTATTACCATGTCAACCAAAAGATCGGAACTATTTTTTATCACAAAGAATTGGTAAACCCACTTATTATTATTTTAGAAATCCGGAAACCATGTCATCCAAACGATCAGAATTATTTTTTTTCACAATAAATTTTCTTTTAGAAATTATCATCTTAGAATTCTGGGAACCATGTTATCAAAAAGATATGAATTATAGATCGGAACTATTTTTTATCACAAAGAATTGGTAAACCCACTTATTATTATCTTAGAAATCCGGAAACCATGTCATCCAAACGATCAGAATTATTTTTTATCACAATAAATTTTCTTTTAGAAATTATCATCTTAGAATTCTGGGAACCATGTCATCAAAAAGATATGAATTATTTTTTATCAGAAGGAATTGGTAAACCCGTATCACCTTATAAATCCAAGAACCAGTTGAAGAAACTGCCTCTATAAACCATGCTAAACAAGTTAGACAAATTTCGAACCTAAGTATAAACCATGTTAAACAAGTTAGACAAATTCCTAACCTAAGTCGGACCCTCTAATAAAAAAACCTACGACGAGTTGTTTGCTGGACAGACGTTAGGGATGTGTAGGGCATGCATGAACGGCAAACATTATCGTTAGGACTCTTCATGGACACAGAACCAACATAGTAGAGCTCACAGCTATAAAATGCAGAAATTGTTTTTCTCTTTTAGCAGATTAAAGCATTACTTGTAAGAAATATTGAGGAAGAGGGTTGGTCGTCATAATTTTTTATTCTTGATGTGATTTATTTATCCTTTAAATAATTATAATATTTATCTTATCGCAATTTTAATTGTGAGATTTGTAAGTAATATTATATTTAAGAATATGTATTTTTTTTTATAAAAGTTTACATGTTCAAATCCATAGGGGTAAGGTATGTATATTTTCATAAATTTAAATCCAGAGGGGTAGAATATCTAGTAATCAAATCATTATATACATGGGTTTCTTGCGATAGGGTATGTATACCTCATTAAATTTTATGTAACCCAAAAATGATAACAGTTATTAATTTTTTTGACATATTTATATTTTATGTGAGTCTCTTGATATTTTAAACTAGGTATATATTAAATTTAAAAAACTTTTTAAAATATATAAAATTAATATAATTTTACAACAAAATTTCCAACAAAATTAATCATAATTTAAAAAAATAACAAATATTTATATAAAATATTTTATTTATAAACTCTAAATACATATTCCTTAAATTATATAAAATATTTTATCTATAAACCTTAAATATATATCTCTTCAAAAATGCCTTAAACTATATAAAATATTTTATTTATAAACCCAACAATATCAACACCACCATTGTTTTGTTGCATATAATTGACATTTTCATTCACATTGTCAAGTGACGTCTATCGGAAGAGAAAGTGATAGTACTTTTCGCACAAATACTAAGAGATATTCATGTTTATTATCCACTTAGTTTGCAAAGGTTGGACGATGGGTTTATCATGCTAATTATTTCTATTTTTACAAATCAATTTCTATGTCTAAGTAAGTTCGAGTTATAGGGGAAGATGGTTAGGGCCAGAGGCCTTGGATGGGGACGAGTCGTCGAGATTAGTGTTGTAGGAGGGGACGAGTTGGTTCGTTTAGAAGGTAGAATGGAGCTAAGGGGCAGGGAAAGAGACAATGCTTTATTGGCAGAGTGGGTTTTTGCTAAGGTCAAATGGCGACAGATGTTCATAATCTAGATGATCTGTGGTGGAGTCAATAGAACCTGTACAAATATGATGATGTGTATAGGGAGGAATTAATAATGTACCGGAAAAAGTTATTAGGGGTGGGTGGTAGTGATTTGAAAGGGACGACTGTCATGGAGGATAGGGTTGTTACGAGTACAAGTGTTGAAGATATGTGCAGAGCGAAGAGTTCAAGTTCTATTGTGATCTACGGTGATAGTGCAACTCGAGATCCGGAAGGGGGAGCGGGATCAATGCCTACTCGAAGGTTCAATCCACATTTGTTGGGTGGAAGGAGACTCCAGAGGAGAACGCAGCGAGAGGTTGCCAAATTTCTGAGCCAGAGGCACTAGGGTCGACGACCCTTCCAAATCGGAATGCAGAGGTAAAGAGGTCTTGTGGCGGATCGACAGGAGGGGGTCAGGGGGACGAAGCTACGGGGAGGAAGTCAAGCACAGGTCCTGAAAGGAGCCATGGTGCATGCGGTGATCCCTGTGCGGATTATGTGGTGGAAGTTGTGCAGGTAGAAGATCTCCTAAACAAAAGTGTGGGTGAGGTGTCTAGGTGGGCAGAGTGGCGAGCATGGAAGGTAAGGAAGGAAAGGTTTAGGTTACCCTCGGTCGTGACATTGGAATGGAGGATGCTACTAGTTTAGCGGAGAGGGGCCTATTGGGGAGGTTGGGATACGAAGCACTAGGTGCTAGGGATATCCCTGTGTGAATGGAGGAGAGTTGGAGTCCGATTTTAGGCTATGTTCCAGAAGTATTTGTGCTCATTAAAGGGTGGTACTATTTATTATTCAGAGATTGGGGGGATGTAGAGCTGATTTTGTTGTCGAAGTGGGTAGTGAGGGCGGGTAGCTTGATGCTGAAGCGGTGGCATACAACATTTAACCCGATAAAGGAAAAAATCTGCTACAGGCATTTGTGGGTGCTTCTGTCAGGCTGCCCATTAGTTTTTTAGAATGTGTCAGCTTTTAGAGCGATCGGGGATTCGCTGGGAATTTTTTTGCATGTGGATCTGAAGCTAGTGACGGGATCTGAAAGACGGATGGGCAAGATACTTGTGGAATGGACATGATGAAAGGGCTTCCTACCAAATTGGAGATTGATTGGTGTGGAGGTATCTATCATCAGTGTCTCGACTATATGGGGGTCCTCTTCATATGTGTTATTTGCAAAGGGATGGGTCATTTCCATCATCAATGTGAGAGAGCTTCTGTGGTTTTTCCAGGGTCCAGAACTGGAGTAGCGGAGCCAAAGGATATGTGGAAGACCAAAATAGATGTTGTCTGGTGCGATTTTGTGCCTACACCATCAAAGAAATGTGATTTGGACACGGGTAAGCTCACTTTTCTGAAACCATGTTTAATTTCGTCTTTAGATTTTTTCGAGGGTGGGAGTAATGCTCTGGTTTTAAAATCTGTTATGGATAAGTTAGCTATTGGGAAAGTAGGGGTGGATGAGTGTGTGGGAGTGGTTGGAGGGAATTGTTGGAGGGAGTCGACTGTCCTGGGTTCTTGGGAGATGATATGTGAGGTAGATATGGGTGAGAAAGGGGTGGGAGGGGGGCGACTTGTTGGGGAAGGATGTGTGTCTACGAGGAGGAAGGAGGCAGTTGTGGTAAGGGAGAGTTTGGTGGATGGGGAAATCTAATCCATGGGCATCGGGTCCTCGCCTTCAATATTGAATGGGCCTGTGGAGGATAGGGAGGTGCAGTCACCGGAGTGGGTGGAATATGGACAGGTTGGGAGAGGGAAATCTGATGGAGAGGGGGGTGAACTGGGGGCCATTTTGGACTCTAAGGGGAGGAGGATTGTTCTTGTAGATAGGGTGTCTGCGAGGTATAGTGTTATAGGGTCCAAGGAGGAGGGCACTTTATATAAGCCTTTACGGGATGTTTTGCATGGTGTGGGACGTGACCTGGGAGGGGCTACATCAGCGACCACTATTTTTTATGGTGGACGAGAACCTAATATGGGATTTTCGGAGGTGAAGGAGTCTTTTTTTTTGCTACCTCCCATCTTATCAGGATGTCCTCCCTCGAACACCCTTGCAGGTCTTTGATGGGGGTGTACTAGTGTTACGAGGAAAATCTCTCTATGGATAGGGTAAACCACAATAGACGAATATGACTGCAGAAATGAACTCTATCCCAAAAACATGCTATATAAACCAATGTGAAAGCAAGATAAGAAAAGGGACCTACCTTGTCTATATGTTCAATGATGTCCACTGTTGAGCACTTTGACCCAAAGCTTTATCCCTGCAACAAGTTATCAACAAACAAGCAGAGCAAGAACATAGTGACAATATAAAAGGTTAGCACATTAGATAGCATAATCCATTAATATACAAAACAAACATGCCCATGGATAATAACTCATATATTTGCAAGATATCAATTGGACAGGAAGAGAGTATTTCTATTAATAAATGATCAACAAAAGTGAAAATATTATAGACTTTCGTGTCGACACGGTTCGGAACCGAGAAACCAAGTTCCTTCCAGTTGGGCCTCCACCACGTCAATCCTCCACCAAAGGCAATCTCATATAAGGGAGAATATGAGGTTCTCCATCAATAAAGGAAGAGCTTGGGGGCTGAACACTATGTTCAGACTTAAAGGACAAAGGGATGCAGAATCAATATGAAGTAATAATTTCTCCAGAGTAACTTTTCTCTCAAAGTTGAATTCTTTATCCTTTTTCATAGCTTGGAATTGACCCACATATAGCCTTCAAAATGGAACTAAAGGGCCGAGTCAGAACGTTTACAGTATATGGAAGGCCAAGGATCAGAGATCTCCTATCGTGACATGGAAACCCGACATTTAATTTTGATTTTATGGAACAAATCCCGATGTACGCAGGCTCTAGTGGAGCAGTCTATGTATACGCTTGTTGTATAGTGTGCAAGATGCGTACAAGTGGAAAAATTTGTATTTTTGTCTCGGGATTTTATCAAAAGTGAAAATAAGTCTGCATAGGGAAATGGAATAAGGCCCTCTTAGCAAGATTGCATAGTGTGAGACAAAAAAAAATCTCTAACAGATGCCCCCTAATGTGTGAGGTCAGAGGAGTATCTGCGATGGTCAAAATACATTATAAATAACCCAGAAGTGGAGTGGCATGGAACCAACTGGATAAAATCAGTTGTTCATTACATTATGCACTGAATTTGCATACATAGCCGCAAAAAATTACATTGCAGATCCATGTGAAAATATACCAAACAAGTGTCTGTGACCATGAATAGGAAAATACAAATGTGGTTACATGCCAATAGTTTTCATAGTCACGAACAAGGCCCAGTTGAACCAGTCTCAAAAAAAAATCTAAAGATATTTGTGTACCATGGAGTACAACCTCATCTCCCATGATCACTGAAGTCATATAGGTATTGGTCCAATGAAAAGGAAGCAACAACTCAGGAAAGTTGCGGCCACATAGTGATGCCTTCAAGTCTTCTATACAATCCGCCAAAGGTGCAAGTCTACATAATGTGAATAGAGGATTTGAGGTTGAACACAATGAGACATCGTTTGATTACTGGTCATTGAGGTATATCGTTAACAAATGCGAGACAAGCTATCGATAATGAAAGTAGGTATCAAGGCACCGAGTACATTCTTACAAGTGTGAATAAAGGAGCTAGTGTCGAACACTCGAAGAATCCATCGATTAGGAGTCATTGATGTATTCTCGACTGTCGATGGAGAGAGAGTTTGCCACTTATGACTGTAAGCCTCAAGGTACTCATAAGACTCTAGGTCCTATTTCTAGAATAAATGGGTTGAATTCAATGGAAAGAGACCCGCTAAAAGGAGAGCATTAAGGCATATCTCATCAGTTAGCACGAGGTACAAAGCAGGAGCTTCATGATGTGGTGGAAATTGGACGAAGAACATATTCACGAACCAACAAACCTGTGCATCTTTCGCATGTGCCAAGTGCAAGAGGTACACAAAAAAGACCCTCCCTAGTATGGTCACCAATTATGTTGCGAGAAAAATCTCTCTATGGTTAGGGTAAACCACAACAGACATATATGACTGCAGAAATCAAATCTATCCCAAAAACATGCTATATAAACCAAAGTGCAAGTGAGATAAGAAATTGACCTACCTCGTCCACATGTTCGATGATGTCCACCGTTGAGCACTTTGACCTAAAGATTTATACCTGCAACAAGTTCTCAACAAACAAGTAGAGAAAGCATATAGTGATAATATAAAAGGTTAGCACATTAGATAGCATAATCCATTAATATAAAAAACAAACATGCCCATGGATAATAACTCATATATTTGCAAGATATCAATTAGACGAGAAGAGAGTATTTCTATTAATAAATGATCAGCAGAAGTGAAATTATTACAGACTTCTATGTCGGCACGGTTGGGAACCGAGAAACCAGTTTCCTTCCAGCTGGGCCTCCACCACTTCAATCCTCCACCAAAGGCAAGCTCATAGAAGGGAGACAATGAGGTTATCCATCAATAAGGTAAGATCTTGGGGGTTGAACACTGTGTTAAGACTATAAGGAAAAAGGGATGCAG
>JASDQU010014349.1:39297-52852 GCA_032191745.1 Picea mariana
TGTTTGTTCTATGGTTTTTACTTCTGGCTCATATAGTTATACTACAACAGCAATGGGAAATAGTACTCATTTATTTAATGGGAAGCACTCATTTATTTAATGATGTCTATAAATATAAGCTCCAAGGGCCATTGGGTCATCGCTTACCGAGCATACATCTCACAGTGTGTAAAAATTAACTAATATTTTAGTTACTATGGTGTGTTACAAGGCTGTAGTTTAAATCTGTTACGTTAAATTTTCCAAAGTTTTTGCTATTTGTTGGAGATGTTTTTTTGAAAGTGGTTTAATTTGTATAATCTGAGTTATCTATTTTTGCATTCAGAAATTTAATTTAAAAAACAGAAAGTTGTAATTTATGTTGTCTAATTCCAACTAAAACCGCAAAAACTTAGAACAGTTAGACAAAGACATATTCAATGTTGAATTTAAGTTATAATAACCTAAAAAGGATTACTAAGAAGTTTACATAGGTTTCAAAAGTGGGAAAGGAAATAACTTTAGCAGTGTGGGTTTGGATTGAAATGTTATTTCAATTAGTATAAGTATATAGTATAAAATAATTGTTTGAGAGTCTTTAAAACTTTTTAGTGGACACTTCACTTATCATCAATGGGCTTTTTAGTGAAGTAGTTTTAGTAACCATTGAGTAATAGGAAAAACATTAAATTTTTTGGGTGGAGATAATGAGGTATAAATGTTGAAATGAAGTAGGATAAGACTTGCCAAAGGTTTGAGAGGGAGAATAGCCTCACACAAGGAGATTAGAACCTAGAAGATAGAGGAAAGGAACAAGAGGAACAAGAATAAAGGGAAGAGTAAAGGATAAGATAGAGAGAGGGAAGAGTGAAGGATAAGATAGAGAGAACTATGCACAATGAGTTTCCATGATTCGCTAAGTTTATGGTCATCATCTCAATTAAAATTCTTGGGGTGTTTTTCGATTTTGAGAGCTCCACCAATGATATGGGAGGAGTAATAAGGTGTTGATCCAAGGGTTTTTGCTTCGTCAAAACAAATAAGGTGTTTAGAATTGTGGAAGTGTTATGCGATAACAAAATTAGAGATGTGGTTGTGGAGTGTGTCAACTATATGTTCTTTAAGGTGGGTTTTGATTGATCATGTTTGGCCAATGTAGGATTATCCGCAAGAGCAAGGAATTTGATAAACTCCTTGGTTTAGCATAGGGTTAGATTTATCTTTAGCATTTATAAAAGATGCTTGAGGGTTTTATGGGGTTTAAAATGAGTTTTGATATTCTTTTTACATAATATCTTAGAAATGTGATGAGTAACACCATGGGTGTAGGGAAGAGAAACAAGAGATAAAGGTGAGGTAGAGGGAGGGTCCTTTTTTGTTTTGGAGTTAAGGGCTGAGTGAAAGGATTTGTTTATTTAGAAGGTGGAGTGGCCATTGGATTTGAGGGCATTGACGAGGTAGGATTTTTCTTTGTCAAGAAGATAAGGGATATGGAATTGGATGGCTCAAGTGACAAGAGTTTAAAAAAAAACATATTTTTGGGATGGATGGTGGTGAGAATGGGCATGAATATATCTATTAATGTGTGTCTTTTATAATTGTTATAGGATTTTAAGAACATGATGATGTGAGGAGGAGGGGTAGGGTTTCATGTAGTAGTTTTCAAGGTTGTTTTTTAAAGGCATATGGAGGAAGAAGCCATAAACTACTTAGAAGATCCATGAGTGGGCTAACAAATATCCTTTGATCGAATGGAACCCTTGAGAATATATAAACCCCATCTGATGTGAAACATACAGATTGGAGTTAGGTTGATCGAGGAGAACACTATTTCCATTTTCAGTGAACAGGCTCAGGCTCATGCCCATTCTGACAACCAAAAATTGGCATAGACTTGCTAGGAGGTATGGGGTTAGGACTGGTCACATCACATTCATTATGCTGTGAGGTCGAGAAGGATTTGGATGTTTGGATTTGCAGGTTGGAAGATCTAGTGGGTCGAGGGATTCACTCCTTGAGTGCATATTCGGTTGAACATTTACCCCCGACATAAAGGAAATTTAATTCATCCATTAAAATCCTCTATTAACATACATCTATGCCTCATTAGATGCTCTCTTTGATTTATGTTTCTTGATAAGGAAGATGGGGAGGGACGATTTCTATTTAAGGGATTCATTGGAGGGATTCTAACTAGTGAACTAATGAGTGGAATCCACCCTATTGAACCTTGGACATCTAACTAGGAATGTTTGGGATCGACATCTCAAAAACAAGTGTGTTAAGTGGAAATAGATGGTAAATCTTCTGTGTTAAGTGGAAATAGATGGTGGTAAATCTTCAATTGGGTGACAACATTAAGTTGCATGACATCATTATGGAGTGAGAGGACTCTCCCTTTCTAGGTCATTTCCTAAGAAAAACAATGGGAGGTGGAACTCTAAAATCTTGGAGGTATAAAAACTTCAAAGTAGTGTTAGGATACCCTCCACTCAACATGGTATTGGCTAAAGGTTGGATGATTTAGATACTCTGGACATTAATTATGCAAACAAAATTATTCAAACTATATGGAAATGGGGCTTGCAATGTTTATTCCTTAAGAAATTGTACTTGGATTTCAATGCCAAATCAGCCCATATAGTCTTCTTCTCAGTTTGATTAAGGTTTCCAAGACTTCCCATCATAATGTGGTTGGAGGAGGAATTCAAAGAAACATAAATGCTCTAGGTTTACTCTATGAAATGGATAATTATTACAGTGAATTTGGATGTATGGACATGGCTAGAATCCCAGTTGGAATGGATATTTCAAAAGAAATTGAAGACTCCATCATTATTAGAAAGGGTCCTAGGATATTTTATCAACCTATTAATTACAAAGGAATCCCCTTGAAATGACGAAGTTTCCATATGTATCAACACTCGGAAAATGAATTCCCACTTCCAATTAGAAATAAATTATGGGTGCACAAGGTAAAACGCGATTATAAGAGTACTCCTTAGTCCCAATGAATACGTTTCCCTCTCAGGATACCTTGAATATATTTCCTAAGGGAACGTATTCATTGAACCCACCAATAGTGGAGTCTATTGATCAAAAAATTATACATCGTATAGAACATAAAAGTGGAAATAATTTCATGAAATAAACAAGCAAGCAAAAAACTCCTCCTCCTTCTAATCTTCACAAGAATTCTGAAAATTTGTTTCTTGGGTCTTGGGAGGTAGGGTTATAATATCCAAATAGGGATTAGGCCTGTGATTTCCTACTTAGACTTTTAGGAATTAAAGTTCCCAACCATTCTCCTCTTACCCCTCTAAATTGTTTGGGAGGGTTTCAAGGAGGTGAGACTATCTCACCAACAAACTCTAATAATTCACCTTTCCTAATAGTCAAGATGGATTTTCAAAATCACTCCCAAGCCTTTAAGGTTGTTAAATATAAACTAAATCCAAGGAACAAATGAGTTTCAATTTTCTTAAGTGGGATAGCATGTAACATAGCCAACCACACTACTATATAATGTACCCAACCACCAACAGGTTGAGCCATGCTACTTCAAGAATGCATTTTGAATTTCTCATAACAATTGATTAATAAAGAAGCATTGCAATCATCAATATTCATGCTAGAATTTAAAATAATGCTTAATCAAGCCATGAAAAACAATAACCAACATGCATACACATTATAAATACATATCTTAGAGATAATAATTAATACACAATGGAAATAAATATACAATAAAAGGAAACCATGACAGAGAGAAATGCTCTTAAACAAAACCAATCACCAATTGGCTGCAGACCAAGGATGTTCCATCCAACCTTAGAAATTGTTGTTCCAACTCTCAATAGCAAGTCACCCCTGAGCCAGGACTATGAATCCATAAGGACAGGTTCCAGAGCGACACTCAGCTTCCCAAACTAGTGAACATTGATTCTCTCATAGGTTTCTCAACACACAACAATCCAAAGTGCACCAACTCTCTTCTCTCCAACCTGCACCACCCAAAGACAATAAACCCCCTTCACTGCCACACAGTCCCTTAGGTAGTCCACTTATTTCCATGGATCCAATGCATCTAGTCAAGAATATCCATGTTGGGACTCTTAGGATTCGTCGCTATGAACAAGGTTTAACACATGCCAATGGATATCAAGCATATGGGAACCATTTCATGGTTGGAATACACCAATAATTACTACAACCATCCAACCATGGCTTCTTACATTCAACAATGTGTTTTTCTTTCCCAAGAAAACACAAGAATGATCGAGAAGAGTGAATGAATAATGAACCAAATGATGAGCAATAATGAATGAGAAACCCCCAAACAACCCAACAGAGGGGTAAATTTGTTTTCATAAAAATCAAGAACCACATGGAATTTTCCCCAAGAAACTCATGTAACCATTTCTTTCTCTCTAAAATTCAAAGGTGGGTAAAATAAAAATAATTAGAGAGACTTAGCTCCTTTATCTCCCTCTCTCATGGAATCATAGTCCCCTATCTCTTTTCCTTTTCTGTCTTGTAGCTGGCAATGTATTACATTTCCTAGGCACTCTTACCCCTTTCAAATAAACAAAATACATTATTAATCTGGGGACTCAAAACCAGGGTATTACATTCCCCTCCCCCTTATTTTATCACTTTCATTAGTGCATATACAAAACATAAATAAAAATTTCAACGTTCTTCAAAGCATCGTGGGTACTCTTCCCACATGGAATATTCATTCTCCCAAATAGCATCTTTAGGACAGTAGAAGGTCCACTGAACTTTTACATGTTCCATGACTCAATTCCATAACATTTTGACGTTTTTGTCCAATATGTGAACCAGTTTGACCTAAAAGTATCCTTCTAGCTCCACCTGAATCAAATTCCAATCAATAACATGGTTAGGATCATGTACAAACTTGTTTCAACAAAGAAACATGAAATACATTATGCACATTCATGGAAGCAGGCAATGCAAGCATGTATGCAACTGGCCCCATTCTATCTAATATCTCCAATGGACCATAGAATCAACCTGCTAGCTTTGTACAATTTCCCAACTTCAATGAGCTCTTCTTGGGATTCATTTTCAAAAGAACATGCTCTCCCACTTCAAAATTCTCTAGTTGTCTTTTTCTTATCTGCATAAATCTTTTGTCTATCTTCTGGTGTCTTCAAATTCTTCTTAATTTTAACTATCTAGTCTTCCATATCCTTGAGAAATGTTGGCCCAAGTACTACTATGTCTGCTAAGTTGTCCCAAGTCACTGGAGTATTTCATTTTCTACCATACAAAGCTTCAAATGGGCTCATTTTAAATGAATCTCGATACCCATTATTATAGGAAAACTCAACCAAATGCAAGAAATCCTCCCACTTAGATGGCTTATCCATCACATGCATTCTCAATATGTCTTCAATCACTTTCTTGACTCTCTCTATCTTCCCATCTAACTGTGGATGTTATTTTGTGCTAAAGTCCAGATTTGTACCAAATTTTTTAAACAATCCCCTCCAGAAATTTGAAGTAAACTTAGTATCCATGTCTAAGAAAATTGTGTTATGTATCTCGTGCAACCTAGCAATTTACCTCATGTAAATATATGCAATATTAGCTTCTATATGAGTCATTTTTATGAGAAACAAATGAGTAGTCTTTGTCAATATATCCACAACTACCATTATTGAATCATGTTGCCTTGTTTTTCTGGGAAAATTTTTGATAAAATCAATGGTTACCACTTCCCATTTCTTCTTTGGAATTGCAAATGGTTGTAGCAAACCTGTTGGGTGTCTATGCTCAACTTTCACTTTCTGACATTCCGTACATCTGACAATGTAATCAACAACACCCTTCTTCATTCATAGCCAAAAGAATTGGCTTCTGACTGCTACAATTGTTTTCTAGTAACCGAGATGTCCAACATATGAAACATTATGCCAAATTCTTATAATACCAAATTCCCAATTTCTCTAGAACTAGGAACATAAATTATATTTTTATGCATAAGTAATCCATCTTCCTTCATCTCATACTCTTTAATTTTTTGTTGTACATTTTCTTGTTGTAAGATTTCTTTTGCATGTAGATAGTGTTGGTCTGTAACATCAACCTAAATTTTTTCTCTTTAAATCTAATTGATGCATACTCATCATTGCAGCATGCATGAGATGTACTATTTTTCTAAGTGCATCAACACCTTTATATTCTTTTCCTTTGATATGATTGATGTCAAAGTCATACTCACTTAAAAATTCCAACCATCTTGTCTTCCTGACATTCAAAGTTGTTGGTTCGAAAAGATATTTTAGATCACTATGGTCTGTCCTTGGCTCAAATTTCTTACCCATGAGATAATGCCTCCACATCTTCAATGCTGCACATATGTTGTCATTGATGTTAAAGTGGTCATGAACATGGTCAGTTATAGCACAATAACAAATAATATGGCACAAAGTTTGACGTAGAGACAAAGGAAGTCGTGAAATGACAACAAAAGTGCATAGAAGGATCAAAGGACAAAATGATCAATGGCACATAAGAAGATCAATGGATAGGATTGGTTCACAGTTATGATCGATTGGTGAATAAGTTTTTGGCGATAATGAATAATTACAACCGGATCGATGAGGGATATTGCAGATCCAATATGATCCAATGGCGAATATTTATCGAGCAGTGGGCGAAGGTGATTGATTTTTCTAGGAGTTTGTGTAGAATAGGTGTTATAACCCTAATTTGCACCAAACATGCTTACCTAGCATTAGACCATCTCATATTCCTTCTTTTCCAAGCCACTACTAAACAACTCTTGTAAAAGCTCCATTTTTAAAGGCCCACGCACCCTGCTCCACTACAACCCGCGTGTATCTATAGTTTCCATGCTAAATGACCCACTACAAACCGCATGGACCTTCAGAAGCACAAAAAAAGGAAAATTGTTGATGGAACACACAGCTTTGGGAAAGTTAACTAAACCTTTCGTCCATGCATGGCCAGTCATTCAACCAAATACTTAGCTCCTTCTAGCCTATAAAAGAAGGGGTAAGGGTCCCATTTGAAAGGAAGGAAAATCATAGTAAAGAAATTATACCCGATTGAGCATTCCCTTTGTCCCAACCTTTAGCCATCCTTGTGCAAAGAGAAGTATAGAGCAAAGCAGTTGGAAGACACTCGAAGAGGAGCCCAGGTGTTGGGCACCAAATCGGGCTTTCTTTATGTCGCATTTCCATTACCTTTTTGACCTTTTTACACTTATTTACCTATGTTTACTATGCTAAAACCGTGAGATTTTGGAGAACAGGAATCAAGGCCTCAACATTCCGCGACAGATCTATTGTTCAACTATTTTGAGAACAACAATGACCAAGCCAAAAGGAGGCGGCGCAGCTGGAGTCGCAGATCCCTGAACCATCTTGGGAATTTCGCTGATCCTGTCCATCTGGTACTAGTGTCGTTCCAACTAATGCATATTTTTGGGGATACGGTTACCATGTTTTTGGGGAAGAAGTTGTTCTCTCTTTTGATGTATAAAAGACAATTTATTTCTGTAACTGGGGATGTCCCCATGGAGATTGTAATAACCCTTTCAGATTTATAAAGCATTACCTATTTTTTTGTCTTCATCTTTGTTGTAACCAGCGCAGCCCTGATTAGAGAGCTAGGCCCGCTCTTCTGATCAGGTGCTGCGTCTTCCTGTGTGTGTGGTATTTATCAGTTTTATGATTGCTGTTACAGTGTGTTATTTATCAGTTTTATGATTGTTGTTACAGTGTGTTATTTAGCAGTTTATGCTTGCTGTTACAGTACATTATTTCTTAACTTATGCTTGTTGTTACAGCGTATGATTCTTATGAGTACCATTCAGAAGTTGTAGTTAATCCATTTGACAGTAATGTTTTGAATCTTAAATTGTAAACCCTTGGCCATAAGGAATTGTACTCTTGCCCTTGCATATACCTTGCTTGTTGCCTTGAAAGGATATGCACCCAGATTGATAAATTAATGTAGGAAAAGGGTGAGTAAATTGTTCATACCTGGACCCCAACATTTTGGTGCCGCTGTCGGGGAGGCTAACAAGGTGCAAGACAATGATCCGGACCAACCAGAGGGTCAATCTCTCGTCCCGGGGAGAGAATGAGTTTTCTCACTCTGCTTCAGGTCCCGAGCGTAGGTGATTTTTCTACTTGTTTTTATTTTTTTTCTTTTTGATTTTTTTTCAATCTCTTGTCGTGGGGAGGGAGGAGTCTTTTGACGCCTTGCTCTAGATCTTGAGTTAAGATTTATTTCTTTCAAACCCTTGTGTTTTTATTGAAACCCTAGCTTTTATCCTGGGGAGGGAGGAGTCTTTTGATGCCCTGCTTCAGGTTTGAAAGGTATTAGGTCTTTCCTGTGGTGTGTTTTTTTCTTGTCCAGGGGAGGGAAGAGTCCTTTGATGCGCTGCTCCGGGCCCTAAACCTTAGATTCTTGTTTTTTTTAGTTGCCTTGCTTTTTCATAAGATCTTTTGTCTTAGGGAAGGAATGGTCCTTTGACACCTTACTTCAAGACTAAAGCATTGTAGGTTCATGACAAAACCCTCACTTGTATGAACAAAGAACCGAATAACGGGGGTAGAGGGAAAGCCCCAAAGAAGGGAGGACCAGATTTGGGAAGAAAGACCTTCATCCAGCAGATTATAGAAAAGGCTGAATCAAAAACATCATCTCGCACAGCCATGAGACCAAGGGCACGAAGAGTAAAGTCTAAGGGACAATCAGTAGATCAACCAATGTTTTCTACAACATTGTTGGGTGACACAATACAACAGGTCCCTCTAGTAGTTGAAGAAACATCTAGTGGCATACCTGAACAAGGAAATCTTATGTTGACAGCAGAGGGGGAAGAGGTTGCAAGCAGAGCCTCGACAGATTCAGACCACTCCAGCAAGAGAGAGAAGGTTGTAGCAGAGGGATCAAGTCATCAGAACGCAGAAGAAGGGATCGAAGGAGCATTTGCATCACCAAGGGACCGGGAAAGTGTTGTTAAAGAAACTCGGATCAAAGGGGTAAGGAAGCCTCAGCCATCTCCTACAGAGTCTAGTGAAATACCCAACGATTATTGGAAGATATTTATGGTTCTCACAACCTCTACTATCAAGTTTCCAATTGGAAACCTGGGAGTTGGTGTGCCCACTAAGCCTATTCCATTAGCAGCCTTACCAAACTTTCATGGGCTTGTTTCAGAAGATCCCAACACATTTCTATTTGAATTCGACATAGTATGTTGAGGGTATGATTACATGACGGAAGCCCAAAAGCTAAAAAAAATTCCTTCTACATTAAAAGGGATGGCTCTGTGATGGTTCATGGGCCTCGGAGGAAGCACTATTTCCAAATGGGATGATATGCGGACAAATTTTTAGGAAAAATACCAGGATTACTGTAAATCCTGGAACATTAAGGAAGAACTTTTCAAGTTTGCACAAAAAGAAGATGAGTGCTTGGAAGATTTTGTGGAACGATTCAAGTACACCTTACAGAGGTTGGGTCACTTTGACCTGGATAAGGAAATTCTAAAAATTATCCTCCTCCGATCTTTCTGTGAGGATTCAATGGAGATATTGAACATTGTGGGAAAAGGAGACATCTCTAAGGAAAGCTTCGAAGGTATCTGGGAGTTATGCATTCAGTGATTAGGAGGACTTGCAAGAAACAGAAAAGGAATTCGCTCAGTAAAAGGGTCTAGCGGAGGTGTTACGAAAGAAGAAATCGGAAACCTGCTAGACAATCTGAGGAAGGATATCCTCAACACCCTGTCAGCACAGATGGATACGCTTCAAGTAAAGCAGAAGCAACTAGAATTGGACAGAACTATGGCAATATTCTGCCCGATGTGTAGAAAGAAGCATATAGAGGGGGAATGTCCATTAAACTCCATATAGGAATGTGCAATCTATGAGTTAAATCATGCAACAAGCTCATGCCCCTCCCTGCCAGGCCTGAAAGCAGTATTTCAAGGAACAGGGAAAGACATGGAGCAATTTTACCTCATGGGGTCTAGAAAGCCATGGAAACCTCGACCACCAATGGGAAATCAAGGTATGTACTCATATCCATCCCAGTATTTCAATAATTCTAATATGAATCCTCAGTCCATGCCCTATCCTCCCATGTGGCCACAATACCAGTTTCCACCGTGGTAGCAGTGGAACCCTCAAACCAGTTCAAGCTCCTCATGGGCTCCAACTTGGCGAGGATCCCCTCTTGGACAGTTTCCTCAATCGATGCCACAATAGAAACTCCAACTGCCCTCTAATGTGCCTCCAGGTAACCAACTTGCCCGCCCTCAGCTCCCAATCCAACCTGATCCGAATCCTAATAGCAGGGGAGTTCATCAAACTGACATTCTTAACCTACCTTCATATAGCATTTCCACTGCAGAGTTGTATGAAATGAATCTACGATCAAGGCGGACAGTTGATGCTCAACCTCCTCCAGTTACCATAGAACGACTCAACAGTGAAGGTAAGGAATCAGAACCAATTAGTAAAGAGCCAAAACAAACTGATAGAAATCAGGCATCTCCTATAAAACAACATAAATCCAAACCACCTTACCCAGAGAGACTAACTTTGAGTAAATCAAGCCCTCAAGATGAATTTGATTTATTAGGAGAACTACAAAATTTATTTGTTAAAATTCCCTCGTTACAAGCGATGAAGGATGTGTCAATATATGAAAAGACTCTTAGGGAATTCTATTCAAAGAAATATGCAAATAAATCCAAAGACCCCCTTACCATTCATGTTATGGGAAAATTATCAGATTTCATGATGGGAAAGTCAATGCCTGAAAAGTATGGAGATCCGGGGAACCCAATTTTGACAGTATAGATTAATGGGGTACAGATTTCAAATGTGTTGGTAGACCTGGGTGCTGCCATCAATGTCATCACCACTGAAACCATGCATACATTAGGTCTTCGTAACTTGAAACATACACCTACAGTATTGGAATTAGCAGACCGATCCATAGTCAAACCTGTAGGAAAGTTGGAAGATGAAACAATTTCAGTAGATTCATGGCACTATCCCATAGATTTTCTGGTCTTACAGACGCAATCTTCGGTGGGCGTCCATCCTTTGATCTTGGGTAGACCATGGCTGGCTACTGTAGATGCTTACATTAGGCATTGATCAGGGCACATGGCCATTTCCAATGGGCACAACATTAAGAACTTAGTGTTATACCCACCTGCAGAACCAAACCCATCCATCAAACCAACAGGAAGCAAGAACATTTTACCTGGGAAAGAGTCTGAAACAAAAAATGAGGAATTGAGGCTAGTTCTCACTATTGGACAAGCCCTTCAGTTGAAAACATAATCGGAAGATGACGTAATTACATCTTTTATGGACGACCCTTGCTCCATTTCTGAAACAAATCAACAATTCCTAGAATCTGTCTTAAGATGTGAGACTCAGGAATCAATTGAAACAATAGAAGGATTAGAGAAACTACCTGTTGATGCACCCAGTGAAAGTGTTCCAGTAGAACTAGAACCAGGAAAAACCCTGAATATTAATCCTGCCCTGTCAGAACCTCAGAAGAAGCATCTTGTGGATGTCCTTAGGAAACACAAAGAGGCCTTCACCTAGGATTATACAGATATGAAGGGGATCCCTACTAATTCATGCACCCATCATATATATATTAAGGAGGATTGTCATCTTGTGAGACAACCTTAGAGAAGGATGAACCCCGCACTGAAAAATATCGTGAAAGAAGAACTTCAGAAATTACTAGACGTAGGTTTTATTTACCCCATCTCAGATAGCCAATGGGTCTCTCCATTAGTAATTGTCCCTAAAAAAAGTGGTAAATGGTGAATATGTGTGGATTATCAAGAATTAAATAAGGCAACTCAGAAAGATCATTTCCCTTTACCATTTATTGATCAAGTTCTGGACACATTGGCTGGCAAAAAGTTTTTTTCCTTCCTAGATGGGTTTAGTGGGTATAACCAGATTCAGATAGCTCCTGAAGATCAGGATAAAACCACTTTCACATGCCCCTGGGGAACATTCGCATACTGGGTCCTTCCTTTTGGCTCGTGTAATGCTCCTACAATGTTCCAGAGGGAAATTTTGGGAATCTTCTCTGATTTGATAGATAACAGTGTTGAAATCTACATGGATGACTTTACTCGATATGGGGATTCATTTCTTGAAGGGCTGAAAAATTTAGAAAAAGTTCTCAAAAGGTGTATACAAGCACGTGTCTCGTTGAGTACGCCAAAATGTCATATGATGATGGAAGAAGGAATTGTTCTGGGACATTTTCTCTCAGTTGAAGGAATTCAGATGGACCCAGCAAAGACAAAGTAATTCAGCATTTCCCAACACCCAAAACACCCACGCAGGTATGCAGTTTTGTTGGTTGTGCTGGCTATTACAGGCATTTTATAGAAAATTTTGCTAAGGTAGCACATCCACTTTTTCAATTGCTAACAAAAGATTCACATTTTGTGTGGACAGAGGACTATGATGCAGCCTTTATGAGAATTAAGGAATTGGTCTGTAGCGCTCCAATCCTTAGAGGGCTAGACTGGGCATTACATTTCCATATTCATACAGATGCTTCCCAAACAGCGGCTGGTGCAGTATTAGGACAGCAAGAGGACAAAATACCATACACAATTTACTATGTTAATAAGAATTTGGCTCCAGCTGAATTAAACTACACAGTGACTGAGAAATAATTCCTTGCTTTCATTTATGCCATCAACAAATTTCGGCACTACATTACCGGGTATCCTACCTTTGTGCATACTGATCATGCAGCTATCAGGTATTTAATGAATAAATCTGTTACCCCTGGTCATATCACAAGATGGCTCTTGCTACTACAGGAATTTGATATCACGATAGTAGATAAACCAATGAAGGACAATCTGGTTGCAGATTTCTTATCTAGGATAGAACATGAGGGTAAGGATACACCAATTGAAGATAATTTCCCAGATGAACATCTTTTTGCAGTATCTGCTAACACTTCGTGGTATGCAGATATTGCTAATTATCTTGCTTCAGGGAAGGTGACTCAACATCTGTCATATAAAGAGAAAAGGAAGATTATTCACCAGAGTACCCGATATTCATGGATGGTAGGATATCTCTTTCATATAGGGGCTGACCAACAGATTCGGCGTTGTGTGGCAGAAGATGATATCTATGAGATACTGAAGGTTGCACATGATGGACCTTGTGGAGGAAATTTTGCAGATAAAAGAACAGGTCACAAAGTGCTGCAAATGGGATATTACTGGCCCTCCATCTTTCATGATTCCCAAGACTATGTCCGAAGGTGTGATAGCTGCCAAAGGATGGGACAACCTAGGAAAGCAAATGAAATGCCTCTACAACCCCAGATAGTCCTTGAACCATTTGAGAAATGGGCCATTGATTTTGTTGGACCCTTCAACCCAACTTCTTATCAGAAAGCTTACATCCTGGTCTGCACTGATTATGTAACTAAATGGGTGGAAGCTAGAGCGGTCACAAGAGCAACAGAACAAGTAGTGGCAGACTTT